>JPKD01000649.1:0-16307 GCA_000750935.1 Pseudogymnoascus sp. VKM F-4519 (FW-2642)
TTTTTTTTTTTTTTTTTCTCTTTTTAGGCACGTCCACGATATTGAGTTGGGAGGCTGAGTTACATGAGATGTCACCGGCCAGCTCTGCCTCCAAATAGATTAAGTTTGGCGAACGTACGGTGCTGTATTGGGACATTCCCTGATGCTCCGCCTCCTCTTCCCCGCAAAGGCTTGCACACGGTCTTGGCTTTGTCAGCCAGCGATCATTCCCCTCCGCCACCTGGATGACACGAATGCTAAGAACTCAGCCTAGCTCTCATCATTCTAAAACTTAACTACGGAAGCTCAATATTTCGCGAGAAGGGAACGACAAATATTCCCTCTAAATCCAGCGCACCAAGACATCCTTGTGAGTGTGCAAAAAATGTCCAGTCCACCCATTTACAAGCATACGCCTCTTAGTTCGACTCGATCGATCCGAGTGCTCAACCTGAAAGGCACTTCAAGGAGTCTATTTAGGCTCTCGACAACAGAAAATGTATTGAAGATTGAGCTTGAAGAAGTTTCCCTCGACTCATCTCTGTCTTACGAAGCTCTTTCCTACACTTGGGACGACCAAGTACCAGATCGTACCGTAAGCTGCCATGGAAAAATCATGAAAGTCACGAAAAACTGTGAGATCGCGCTTTTGAGGTTACGAAATCAGTTGGGGAGACGGTTGTGGGTCGATTCCATCTGCATCAACCAAGACTCTGTGCTGGAGAAGAACACACAGATACCGCTGATGGGAGAAATCTATGGAAAGTGTAGTAGGGTCCTAGTCTGGCTGGGGGAAGGAACTGAGGCGAGCGACCGTGGGTTTCGATATTTGCGGGATATTGCTCGACTCTCTAATCCATTGAAGCCGTCGATGGCTCTAGTTGCATTGGCTAATATCAATTCCCCAACCCCGTCCGCATACCCAAGGTTGCCTTATGAGGTTGAGCAAGAAGTCTGGCAACGCAAATTAGCTTTCAAAGGTATTTTCCCAGTCACTTTTCCCAGTCACTCTTGACACTGGGCTCAGCTCATTTCTAAATCCAAGAGGAAAACAAGCAGATGTATGGCGTCGAGGGCTTTACCGCTGATCAAAACATTCTCCTTGACATATTTAATCGACCCTGGTTTAGTCGCATGTGGACGATCCAGGAACTGGCTCTTGGGTCCAGAGCTTCAATTTTATGTGGTCAATCAGAATTACTCTGGTGCGAGTTCTTATCAGCAACTTCCTGCTTGGCCACGATCGAGCAAAAAAACACAAAGCTCCCAGTAAGCGAAACTCAGTACTCTTCCAAGTTGAAAATATACGAAGAACTGCGGAGCTGCATATGCCCGCTGCAGTCATTTATACTAGGGCCTCGCAATAAAAATATGTCGAAAATCCTTGCTTTGGTCCATACGATGAAATCTTGGGATCCACGAGACAAGATGTATGCATTATATGGATACCTTACCGCCCTTGGCATCACGAGTCTCCCGCCAGTAGATTACAATCTACCAGTGGCTCAGGTTTACTTGGATTTCACCAAAACCGCCATGCTGCATGACCAATCAATAGATCTGCTCTATCGAATTGGTTGCAAACGTGTGGTTCAGGGTTTGCCCTCTTGGTGCCCAGATTGGAGCACATACACTGTTGGAAATTGGCCAATACGGCACGAACACTCTAGGGCCGCCAAAAACTCAAATATTCGTTTTGTATTCGCCGAAGAGAGGGAGCTGCACCTTCCTGCTATTGTTATCGATACGGTGAAAAGAAGACCAAACTCAAGCATACCACCTGAAGTACCAATTGAAGTCAACCTCACGCGTGATGTTTACCTTCCAAACATGATTCAAAGAGTCCAAACATGGCTGGACTGGATTGATTTGGCTTCCCGGTTACCTGCCTACCCCACAGGACAAGAAGATTGCGAGGAGGCACTGTTCAAAACTCTCATACAGAATGGATACTTTGGATCGTTACCGCACCATAAACTGTCTGACCAAGTCCTAGAAGAGTATCCAATTTGGTTCAATCTACTACAAGCCTACCGTCCCAACCGGGACCATAAAGAAATATTCATCGGTGCTATTGACCACGCTGTAGAAATGGCACTGTACCGTCCTGAAGTATGGAAAGTGTACTTTTCGAACAATCAGGACCCTTTACCCGTAATTAATACTCCAGAGTGGCGTATTATGATCGCGGTGAACAATGGCGGAGCACAAAATATTCACTACTGGATTTATCAAATGACTACGGCGAAGACAATCTTTATTACAGAGGAAGGTTACATTGGAATCGGCTCAGACTTGATACAGGAAGGTGACAAAGTGATTCTTATCCCGGGTTTCAATGTGCCTATGATCGTCAGGGAGTGCGAGGATGGGAGTCATCATCTTGTTGCGCCTGCTTATGTTCATGGTGTTATGGATGGTGAGAAATGGCCGGATAATGAGGCTGATGTGCTTACGTATTTTGTTTTCAAGTAAGACCGTGGGCTACAGGTTTTGGTAAGATTAAAGAAAGCATGGTTACTCTACTTATGTATATTACATCTATTACGTCTTGATATAAGACCTACATCTTATGTTATTAACGTAGTTACAATTACATGACTAAGGGAGATAACTAGATTATTATAAGAGCATTAAAATTTTAAGGTAGTAACGCTTACCTACTAGGATAGATGTTACTAACTAAAGTAAAAAGCAAGTAGTTACTTGAGATCGGTGGATTAGTAGTTGGGTGGGTGACCACCAGCGAATACCCACTGTTGCATGTTTTTTGTCTTTTTATACAATAGATTTTGCCATGTCTGTCCACGCTTTGTTTCGTAGGCAGGTTCCCAACGATCGCTAAATATAGACACTTGATGCCTTCCTCGTCGGTTTCGTTCGCGTATCACGTGAACTATCATGCTGTCACTAGGGTTGCAATTCGTAACATTACCGTATTGTAATTACGGTAACATTACGGTAAAATACCGTAATCTTCATGAAGATTACCTGAATATTACAATATGCATGTGATCCCCCTCCTTCTTCTCTTTTGAGCTCCTACTCATCATCGCCGTCGCTATTATCCTCGTGATCTAATATCCCTATTAAACTGTCTTCCAATTCCAATTGCTCTTCCTGAGTCTTTTCAATAGGGTCTCCTATATATATACTCGTTTTCTAGCTAATACCCGTTGATTCATATATATATATATCAATTTATCTGACTTCTCAATTCCCAACCTGTTACGTAGTTTTGTATGTATCAGATTCATCGTTGAGAAGGCTCTTTCTGAGGCAACTGAGTTCCCAATAGCTTCGAATATCCGTACAGATAGTGTAGCTAGCCCAGAATGTATATCATCGAATAAATAGCTCTTCCAATAAGCAATTGGATTGTCGTGATGTAGGGCCGCAGGATGAGTCGCTCCAAATACAGTCCCACGAGTCCGGAATTCAAGAAACGAGCTGTGCACACATTTCTTACTAATATCATCCTTGCAGCGAGATAGGAGGAACTGTACGCCCCGATTAATAACTCCCTGGTCTGGCTTTTTTAACAGAGAGATTGGATCTAGTAACATTGCTGCGTAATGGAGGTCTGTTGTCTGTTTTCTTGCTCGTTGTTGAAAACCTCCATTTAGGGCCATGAAAGGCCCTATTAACGATGAATACACAAAACTCAATTGGCGTAACTCTGCCTCAAGTTGTAACCACCTTGGAGCTACCTTCGCTATTGTTGAATTATCACTTTCTGAATTCTTTTGAGCCTTATGAATAGGGCGTATTATCTGTTCAATCGAGGAGAGATCAGCCCAGAAGGAATGGTCCGTAATAATTGAAGCTAGAATATTCTCCCCTTTATTCTTTCCCATTTGCGCCTAAGGATCTCCTAGCCATGTAAATAGTGCTGGTTTACATCGTAAAACACTAGAAACAAGCATGAATTGAGTGCCCCAACGAGTAATCACAGCAAGAATCAAGGCAGCTGGCTTCTCTTGTTTAGAACGGAGTATTGCATATTGCTTCTTTGACCGGTGGAATGATTGGACAATTGTATGGGCTTTTTCCATTACTTTTGCAATCTTTGGCTCTTGTAATAGATCCTTGATCAACAGTTGTAAGCCGTGAGAATCACATGGAATGAAGAGAACGTGTGAGAGCTCTTTCAAGCTCTCAAGGCCAGTCCAAGTTGATCTCATTGTTGCACACGTGTCTGTTGAAAGACTACTGACTCGAGAGAGGTCATATTTTGAAGCCTTCTTCATAAACCAATTGGTGAAATAACTCGTATTCAATTCGTCATGTCCTACATCTTTATTTGATAGATATATTGAGCCGTATCCAGGAATTACCACAGAGAAATTGATAATGCGACGAGAGGAGATATTTGGGGATTCATCGAGGACGAAATTCAGCTTCTCCTGGCTCTGTAATAAGAGCTCAATTCGATCCTTCGTATCATTATATTGTTGCTCTAATAGCTCTCCGCCAACTTGATCCCTATTTGGAGGGAAATAGAGCTCTTGTGTAGCTGCACCGATGAAAGCCCTCATATAGGGGTCCTCCCACATTCGAAATGGGCGTGCACCCATATATATCGCCATTGCAGCTAGAGAATCAAGCTTACGACGCTGGGCAATTGGGAACGATGAGACGGTAAGCGTACGTTGTCGCTTTTGAGAGGGATTTAGGGTATCAATAGAGGCTTGTTTCTGGCCTTATATCCTTCGCAATTCTCAAGGTGTTCTGCTGCTCGAGTCGTATTCCGAGCCTTACTGTATTTCGTACAATGCTTACAAGTTAAGTAGGTAGATTTCGTATTGCTAGGGCCTTGAGAGACTGAGAACTCAGTCTCTATTAATGGATTAGAATGAGCTGGCATCGTAAAGGTAGAATATCAATAGCTTCAATGCTGACATATTAGAAATCGGGGCTATGGAAACGCTATATATTTGTTGCGTATATGGCCAGCGCCCAACGCAGAGGCGGCAGGATTGGGTTCGAACCCAGGAGCTCGAACAAGGCCTGCCTTCAGAGCCACCAATAGGCTCGGGCGGCTGACCATTACCTGTGCCCGGCGGCGCTAATCGTGCTGCCCAACGTAGCAGGTTTGGGAGCAGGCCAGGAAGCTGAAGGCCGGGTGGGTGGTTTACGGAGGCCTGCAAATAGATAGCGTAGGCCCAGTAGACAGATAGATAATTAATTCAATTCCTATATACTCTACGATTACTGTAATATACTATGGAGCTCCTATTCCAGCTGCCAAAGTGATAAGCCCAGCCTGAGCGTGGGAAACCCTACCCAAAATCACCCGAATCCCACGTCAAGCACAGGCCCGATCCCAACAATATTACTGAGCCTTGACAGGCACGTGATTCTTGTAATATTACAGTAAGCTTCAGCCCATGTAACGGTAAAATACGGTAATCTTCCCATCTTTACGGTAATTTTGCAACCCTAGCTGTCACCTGTCACCTGTCACCTGTCACCTGTCACCTGTCACGTACCTCTTGTCTCTTTTTGATGCTTTCTCGCAGACCTGCCACATTCGCCACACCTACATCAAATTCACTTCCTTAAAACTACCCCCATCCTCTTCCTTCTTGCCCGCTCTCCTGCATCTTGGACCTCTCCGTACGCGTCCCTCCCCCCCAGCTCAGCTCAAGCACCCACAGCGCCCACGCACCCCATTCCTCCCCTCCATATACGCCAACCCTCGCAGCGTCCCGAGCCATGGTCTAGAATAAATAAGCCCGACGAAGTGAGACGCTTGCCCTTCCCCTTCCCCTTCCCGCTTCCGCACCCTCACACTTCACCAGCACCACCACACTCCGCGACGGAAGTGCGTGAGTGAGTGACGATAGAGAGAGACAGGACTGTACACCATGAACCCGCTCCCAAAACGACTTTTAACCGCAAAGAAGCAGGAATGTCCGGCCTTCTTGAGCATATGAGAGACCAGTATGGCTTCCGCCCGACTCAGGACTCCAACTCCCAGCGGCCTCAACAGGGCTACTACACGCACAACCAAAGCATGATTTCCTACCCTTCCCAAACGCAGCAGCAGAGACTGACGTCCATGAACCCCTCCCGGGCCCGGAAAGCCACACTTAACATGTCCTCCCTCGCCGCCCCACTCCCAGACCACAACTACAGCCAGAGCCAGGCCTACGCGCAGCTCTTGGCCCAGCAGCAGCAACGATACCAGATTCCCCCCGCCGCCACCCTCGCGTACCAGCTCCAGCAACAGCAGCAGCAGCAGCAGTTTGCGCCGACCCCCCTGAGGATTCAACAGCCGCCCAACCAACAGTATGCCCCACAGTTCGCGCAGCAGTTACAGGGGATGTACGTACCAGCTCCGGGGGCGCATATGCAGACGCTCCCCAGCGGCACGGGGATGCCCCAACAGGGCTATGCGGGGGTCTTCGCGCCGCAGCAGCAGCAGGTGCCACCGTTTTTCTACCACCAGCAGGCGCCGCTGTTTGCAGCGCAGACGACGATGTTTCGGGGGCAGTTCGCGCCGCAACATGGGGCAGGCTCGGGGCAATCGAGTCGGCGGCCGAGTGAGCAGTTGAGTGTCGGTGAGTCGGATGTTAGGAGGGGTAGTAGCGCTGGTGAGATTTCCCTCTTCCCCCTCTTCCTCGTTCTTCTGCCATTTTCGGCCTCCAGAGCGAGTGACTAACAAACCCCAGGCTCCACCTCCAGCATCCGCGGACCCCCCCGAAAACCCGCGCAATCGGGGTACGCGCTGTGGGTCGGCAATCTCCCCCCCGCTGTCTCGGTGCTCGACCTGAAAGAGCATTTCGCGCAGGGCGCGCGCGAGAATATCTTGAGCGTGTTTTTGATCGCAAAGAGCAGCTGCGCGTTTGTGAATTATAGGACTGAGGAGGCGTGTGCGAGTGCTGTGGGCAGGTTTCATGATTCGAGAATTGGGGGGTTGAGGGTGGTGTGTAGGTTCAGGAGGAGTGCGGTAGGTGTGGTTGGGGGGGGTGCCGACGGGACCGGCGGCTTTGAGTGGTGGGAAGATAGAAGGGGGGAAATGGGAAGGGGGGAAGGAGAAGGTGGTTGGGGAGGTGGATGGGGAAGAGGGCGGGAACGGTGCGGCAACGCAAGAGGAGACGCCAGCTAAGGATAAGTTTTTTATTGTGAAGAGCTTGACCGTTGAGGACCTCGAGATGAGCGTGAGGAAGGGGGTGTGGGCGACGCAGTCGCATAATGAAGCTGCCTTGGATAAAGCATATAAGGCTCGTTCCTCTCTCCTCCGTTCTTCAGTTTCTGCTTTCTACCATCCCCTTGCCATTTCCTTGTTCCCCATTCCCACACCAGCCCCTTTAATACCCACCTCGGCCCAAATCCAAACCCCAAGCTAATCCCACACAGACAGCAGAAACGGTCTACCTCATCTTCTCCGCCAACAAATCCGGCGAGTACTACGGCTACGCCCGCATGACCTCGCCCATAAACCAAGCTCCGGCAGCCGCAATCGCCTTTGCGCCCGCTCCCACCACCAGCACCAACACGGCGTCCGCCACAACCTTGGATCCCGCATCTGTGCCAGAAACAGGGGCAGCACTAACTGACCCAGACCAGCCCACCGCAACGATCACACCCGCTTCAACGTCGGCGCCAAAAGGTCGCATTATTGATGACTCAGCGCGCGGGACGATCTTCTGGGAGGCAGATCCGGTGGCTGGAGCTGCGGATGAGGACTCGGAGGGCGGCAGCGGCAGCGGGGGTAACAGCGGTGGGAACAGCAGTGAGAACTTGGGCGTGGGTACCAATAGCGGTCAGAACTGCCCCTATCCCCCACTAGCTGGTGCAGCAGGAGCCGCATGGGGTAAACCCTTCAGCGTGGAGTGGGAGTCGACAAGGAGCGTCCCCTTTTTTTTTACGAGAGGGTTAAAGAATGCGTGGAAGGCGGGGAGGGAGGTGAAGATTGCGAGAGATGGGACGGAGATTGAGACGAGGGTTGGAAGGAGGTTAATCGGGTTGTTTGGGGGACGGGAGGGAAGAGGTGGAGGAGAGGGTGTTGGGAGGTGATGAATGCATGGGAGGGGGATTAAAAGGAGGTGCTGGTGATGGGGAGTTAAAACGGGGAAGAGAAATGGGGGAGGGGGAAGATGAAAGGAGGAAGGGAAAGAGAAAGGACGTGAGCAAAGAGAGACTCGGGCGTGCTATACTCACAGCCTGCCTGCCTCTGCGCCGCCTCGGGTGTGCTCAGGGGCCACTCGGTCGAAATGAGGGGTCGCCTTGGGCGTGCTCATGGTTCATAGTGCCACCTGCACCATGGTACCACCCGAAGGTCTCTCTAACTCGATGGTATGATGATCTTAACACCCATTGTTCTCGATGAACCCTTACCAGTTATCCACTGACTTATCCTTCAATCGATTCTATCTTTGTATTTATGAACTGCCTCCTTTGCTGTTAATCTCTCGACTTACACCATCAACGACGCGCGGGCCCACTGGCGCGCCGCGCGTCCACAGCCCATATAATCTTGAAGCCTGTATTTGACTATAATAGCCATGAACCGGCGGTGTTTGTATGACTCTTTTCTGCAAATGCTCCAAGATTGTATCGAAAGACCACTGCACTGCCCTTTCAAGGTTCAGGTCGGTTTTAATTAATGCCTGCAGGCGAAACAAAGTGTGGACATGGCATATCTGGCACGCCACCAGGTAGGTCTTACCAACAGAGTGGCATGGCAACACAGACCGGCACGACGCTGGATCGTCACAAGGACAGGCACGATAACGCAAGACGCATTAAGGTAAATGATATCCTAACTCCCATAAGGCATTCGCTTGTTTCCACTATGACGACTCCAAACAGCTCCGATTATTACTAAACATCTCATCGTCCTCTCCCGAATCATACGGCTTCGCCATAACAACCCGACCGCTCGGACAAACCTGCACGCTGAGCAGCTCGTGGTCCTGGTTCTCCGACGCCTTGCGCCCTTCCCAGTTCCCCTGCTCGAGCGAGTTTGACTTGTCGCGCGTCAGGTCGGCGCGCGACGTGCGCGAGTGCACGCGCACGCCGCCGCGCAGCGTCGAGTTGGTGTGGATCGCGCGGATGAAGAGAACGCGGAACATGGGGATCGTCTGCGCGATGATGCTGATCGCTGGCTCGAGGAAGTTGAAGATGGACATGAAGACCATGAAGTCTGGGGTTAGTTGGTTAGCAAGGGGCCGCTGTGGAAGATATAGGGGGAGTATAGGGGGAACGAACGGTACGTGTTGTCAATCTGGATGAACTGGAAAAAGGCGCGCAGGATAACAATGGTACCCGTCAAGAATCCGAGGCCCATGGCGATGGCGAGGCCGACCTTTTCGCGCTTCTGGAGAAGCAGCTTGCGGATGATGAACCACGGGCAGAGCGCGAGGGAGATGTCGATTACGCCACCGTAGACTATGCTGTGGGTTAGCTACGAGTATAATTGACATGTATCAAATACACAGGGCTAGACCATGCTGCATTGACGGAGGAGGCAACTACCAATCGTCACACCACCGAGATACTGGAGGACACGAAGCTGGTAGCACAGTTCGTGTTCTGGGCGATATATGGCGCGTGGGTCGCCGCACGCCGGGATCCAGATGGACACGATGCCGAGGATGATAACCATGTTTGCCGTCACGATGACGCCCCAGAGGATGCAATTCAGGATGCGTTCGTGGATGATGCGGGTCAGGGTGATTGCGAAGGAAACTTTGGACCAGGCCGTAGCGATGGTGGTCATGGACGTCGAGATGTGGTGCAAGAGGAAGAACTTGCGCTTGTCATCGTCGGTCTCATAACCGGTTGTGATGGCGCTGCTCAGGAGCGCAGCGCCGACTAGGAGGAGCAACTGTAGATGCGGATGTTAGCAATGGAGATCCAGTACGATAAGTAGATGTGAGCAATCTGTTTTTCCATCCTTCGCATCGCATCGGGTCTCGTTCCTAAGAATGGGGGTAGCCCTTACCCATGATACCGTCAGCACGAAGTCGTCCCACCATACTGACGAGAAGCGAACGCGACAGTATAGACGGACGAAGAGGAAGGCGGCAGACGCGCAGGTTAGGATCCAGACGGCGATGTTTGACTGGACGAATTGATCTTGTCCGCTTTCGCCGAGCATGGCCGGCCGAGGTTCATTTACCAATAAATATAAATATTCAAAAGTGACGAGACAGCTGAACAAGGTCTTGCTTGACCATCAACGTGCCAGGGTTCATTCGCAGCAAGCCCGCAGAGTGTGAGTGATTGAATCCTATAACTTTGACACCACATAATATAAGGGAAATCTGCAGGAGCAGGGCAGGATGCAAGGTTTATGAATAGAATCTGGGGAATGGGAGAGGCGATGTAAAGCGGGGGCTATAGGTGGGTTCTGTGAGAATATCCATTAGTGGCCGTGCTAAGGTTGCAAGTGCCATTTCACAGTGACAGTGGCGCGAGAAGAAAATGCAAGCGAAGGGGTTCGAGCGAGGGGCGCAGAAGCACAGAGCTAGCTAGATAAGGTAAGCGTGACAGCGGGTTCGAGAACTGGTGCGATGGTACGGTACAGACTGTACAGTGTCCGTTCTTGGAGCTTTAATTTCCTCATAAAACACTGGGTTACTGTAGGTAGTAGTAGGTAGAAAGAAGCAGCCCAAGACAGTACCCGTACTGTACTGAAGATTTCTTCTTGGGGAGACAACGCGCAACGTCCAACAATTAAAGGCATGTAATAATACTGTAAAAGTATGTATAGGTCAGCACTGTAACTGAGGATTCCTTTTTAAATACAGCTAATACGTCGACTATCACTGCGTTAGTCGTTTCTTGTCTTGTCCTTTCTTGATTGAACTGTAACTGCTCGTACATACTACTCAGTACAAAGCACACTACGGATACTGGTTGCCATCCCGTTCATACTTATGCTCGTCCCCTTGGATTCTGGGTTCTGGGTTCTGGGACCTTGGTTCTTCGCGGGTGCTGACTCCTAAGTCATATCTTAAGAGTTACAGGTTTGAGGTTTTTTGGTAATTTTCCCCCGAGAGTCTGGTAAGACTAAGGCTCGAAGTAGTCTCAAAGTAGTAGAAGTAGTGTTCCTCCACTGTTCGGCAACGTAAGAGTCCAGAGACAGCCCTGAGAGGAAACATTCACTTACCCGTTTTAAGTTAGAGTTGAATTGAAAATGCGACGCTGCCGTTGCACTGATTGGTTAGTAGCGATCCCATGGTGGGCTTTCATCCTAACCGACCCCGCATCGTATGTTTTCTTGCCCTTTACACTGTAGGTAACTAATGGATAAGTCGTATATACAAGCATAAAATGCTTGTCTCTCGCTTTTATCCACAGTATAATTCACAGACACAGTGGATCACGGATGGTTAATACTTGCTTTGGCCGCTTTGCCGTGGTTTATCTACGGGATTAGGCTGCCGAGCCGTAGCTCGGTAGAGTGTCTGTGAGGAGAGGTGCGTTCACCATGTACCGTGCGTGAGTCAATACAAAGTACTCAACAACTAGAAGCCTGGGACGAACTACACAGTCCACACGCAAGAGTTGATACTGCTAGCGCACGCCGTCAAATTCCGGATAGGAAGGGAACCACAGAGATCCTTGCTTCATTAGTTAAGGCGCTGGCGTTGAGACGTCCGTCTAGCAGACCATCCAAGCTGTTCCAAGCTGTCCATCACCCGTCAAATGAATGGCCCATACCCTACAAGCTGTTTAGTCGCATCCATTTACTCATTACGAAGTACATCTCCTATTTGGGAACCCCATAGCGAAACAAAGAAATAATACGAACCCGTTGCCCGTCTCACCATCAAGGCGCCTGGTGCTGAGCCTTCTACGCTGCGTGTTTGCGGGAGATATCGTGAAGGAAGGTCTCCTTCAGTGGTTCGACCACCTCGCCACTGAACGGGAGCACGGTCTGTACAGCGCCAATACCACACAGGTCGTTCTTGCGGTCGAATAACTGTCATTCCTCCTCCCCAAGTCAACGTGCGTTCGCCATACCAACCATCGACGCCCTCCAGCGTCACCAGCCCACCCAGGCCAAAGCCCATCTTCGTCTGGATCAACGCCTACGCGCAAAGGGGGCCCAAGCGACTAGTAATGGGCGCCCGATGCCCCGCAGCGCCTTCAGGAGTAAGATGGTTCTCGAACATCCCATCCACCGTATCCGGTTTAAAATCTTCCCATCATTCGCCAGCAGCGACCTGAGCAGCTTGACATAGTCCTCTCCCGTCATGAACAAGCCGTGTCCGCCAAAGTCGCCACGGAAAAGCCTGTTTACCTCACCACTGCCACCCAGCACAGCGGCGCAGGTCCTCACGCGTCACGGGGTAGAACTGCGCATCGCTGATACCCAGCGGCACGAAGATGCGGCGCTGCATGAACTCCCCTAACGTCCCGCCCGTCGCGCGCTCCACGATGCGGCCCACCAAATCGAGGGAGGGGATACCCGAACGTCTCCTCCGCGGACCGACGCTCATTTGAAGGGCCGGGTGCGAACTTGCCCTGCCATTGTCCGATCAGTGTGTTCATGAAGTGGTAGACGAGCCCGGAGCTGTGCGTGAGTAGCATTGGGACCATCAAGAAGTTAGGAAGAGAGGACCTTGGATAACGACCTTCGTGGATAGTCTTCCCACATATGGATGTTGAAGGACCTCACTGATGGAGCATGCCTTGGTGTCTCCCGTTTTGTAGTCCTCCAAAGCTGGCGATGATCCTGGCCCTTCCGGCTCGGGCGGACAGCCGCAAGATCCTCTATCGGCAGTACACTGGTTTAAGTGAGTTAGCTGCCATTTGGTATGAGGTGTACTAAAAGCTTTGAGCTCTGCCTTGAACCTGTCGTACGCGTCAATGTATTCTGCAATCCTGGCGAGGTCGACGCACCCGCTATGCTGGAACCATTTCCGCAACATCAGGCCCCATGTCCAAGGCCGGCCGCTATTCCACCGATAACCATCCTTGTCGAGCTTAAATTGAGACGGCGCTAGCAATGGAAGATCGATCATATTCTCTAGGCACGATATGTGGAAATACTCGAGGTTATGGCTCACAAGGGCAATTCGGTAATCAGCCATGATCAGGCTATCTCCTCTTGGCAACGCATTTGTGATGAAACATTCTTTGCCCGGCAATGTGCTCGTCTCATATGTATTGGCGGGGACGGCTGTAGGAGAATTGTGATTGTGGCATCTTGCTCGAGCCGGCGTTGTAGTTTTCGCCCGTCCTCTGCCATCCTTTCCTCTTGGGTTAGGCGGGATCGCCTCTCTTCTTCAGCACCAAACTCCTCCGCTTCCCGCAGGTAGTAATGTAACTTACAACGCGTGTGGGACTTTCCGGGGAAGCGGATCTCCGGCGGCTGCGTCGGATTCGGTGGAGTTCTGTGTCCATCGCTTCTGCGTAACGAAAGTGGGAAGATCTGGGAGGAGGGTTAACTAGATGGATCTGCCTATAGACAAATGATTTAAACCTTATTCAATGGGTGAGGCGGTTGACGTTGATGTGAAGTCGAAAGATTCAAAGTAAAGGAGGAAGTCCATAGAGCCTCAAAAGACTGGATCGACTGCAAGGATAAGTCAATGGATAAATGGAAAGGGTTAACCGAGACCATCGGGTGGTGCGAGACCATCGGTGATGAGAGACCATCCACCCAGTTGTCCACAGTGCCTCGTCAGTACTACGTCTATTGGGTGGATCCGTGGATACGCGGCCCCTCAATTTAGTGAGGGGCCGCGAATCCTAATCAGCACGGGCCGAACAGCGTGTCTTCTTGGCGCTGGCAGCTTTTATCACACCTTACTAGGGCCGTGTTTGGGAAGGGGAATGGGGGGGAGGGGAATGTGCAGGTGCACGAGGCAATATATCTGCAAGTAGTTGACTCCAAGAGGCCTTTGAGTCCCTCAATCCCAGCCTGAGAGAACTCAAAATCCACGTGGCGAAAGAGGATCGGTAGAGAGGCTTGTCTGAGCCGTTTGCTAGCGCATGAAAGACCTTTGATCTCCCAGAGTGGAAGATGGTTGACAACGGCGTGGATAATCTCCGTTGGGAGCGTCTTAAGACGCGTTAATTCGGGAGTGTCAATTCTCATTGTGGAAATGCTGGAGGGCCGTCAATAAGTCCACTGCGGGTAAGGCAGAGGGTGAGTCGAGGGTGATTTATAATGGCGAGCACCAACTTAGTCCTCCAGAAGAGGTTTGACTAGGAGACTGAAGGAACCATGAAGCAATAGATCGCCAGCTCTCTCTGCTTCTCCAATCCTCGGGAAGAAGCTCACAGGAGTCGGGCCTTCCAAGGGGAAGAACAGTGTTCTTTTTCCGGGCTGTACACCGTTTGAAGAGCTCTCTGCCGCGTTTAGGAGCACAATTTTCCCAGGATCAATTTATTGATTCGATGTGACTGGTTCATAGAGCAACCGGTGATCGAAGCCTTATTCAATGGGCGAGGCGGTTGACGTTGATGTGAAGCCGAACGATTAAAAGCAAAGGAAGAAGTGCGTGGAACCTTAAAAATTGAACCAATTGCAAGGATGAGTCAGTTGAT
The DNA here is from genome assembly GCA_000750935.1 of Pseudogymnoascus sp. VKM F-4519 (FW-2642). Lineage (NCBI taxonomy): Eukaryota > Fungi > Ascomycota > Leotiomycetes > Thelebolales > Thelebolaceae > Pseudogymnoascus > Pseudogymnoascus sp. VKM F-4519 (FW-2642). The sequence goes on from JPKD01000649.1 coordinate 14,497, forward strand.
GTGGAAAGGGTTAGCCAGGACCACCTGAGAGTAACTCGTCTGGTCTTTGTGGTAGCGTTCGCCTTGTCTGGCACGCGACTGGGGTTGACCCAAATGTGCTACGGGTTTATTAGGGGCAGCACACAGGTAGTAGCACTGCTCCCGCTCTAGAACATCTTGTGTGCTAGCACAGTTGTGTCAGCACGCGAGGCGTGATAAAACACATGTGCCTACCCAGGAACGGCTTTACCCCACTTGGGCTGTGACAGACGCTGTGCTATCGCACTTGCCGTTGTAGCACATCCGTTGTGCATGGTGTTTTGCGAAAATAGCCCGTCAAAGTCGGAATCGGTGCTGTCTGTAGAGCAATCCTCTGCAATGATCTGGCTTTCCCCATCCTCTAATGTCGGTGTTGACGGGGCCATGTTGATTGAGTAACAGATCTAAAAGATGGATGGTGAGGGAGCAATTTCTGGACTGGTATAGAGGTTGGAGGGATATTGCTCTCTACAAGTGGGGGACTGCCTTCTTATATGCTCCTCCATGCATCATGACTTGCGTTTCCAATCACATCATCTGCACCAGCCGTCTTGTGGCAGTGCCTCCGACGTGGCCATATGTACCTACAGGGCCGATGAGGTGGAGCTATCTTGGCCTTGTCATCTGGTAAAAGTACTTAGCTATTATCTCAAGAAAGCTGGCTCTACCATTTTTGAAGAGGATACGAGCGGTTCAAAGGTGGAGAGTCTCCATCTCAAACCATTTCGACAACGCCAAGATCGAGCACAATGGCAGTGCAAACCCGTTTCCAACTGAACATAAAAGGGGCTGGGGAGCATCTAATGAAAGCTGAAGTCATTTCAAGCCGCTAGTCTCAGGAGAGCTTTTGCAGCTGCGCCATCATCAGCTCGTTGTTATAAGAACATCGCTTCCGCTGCAGCCTACCTCACTTCCAACTTTCCTTGATAACACATCCCCGCTATTTCTGGAACCTTCTCGACGATGTTAGCTACTGATTCTCACTTAGTGAGACACAGCGACAATGCACGTTCTCGGGTGAAGAAGGATCGAAATATGATTGACCCTGGAGGTAAGTGATACTGCATTACGGCGTCGTATCTTGCTAATAGAGGAACAGACTGTCCAGTAATAGTCCACGGCACTGTCCCCTCAAAGCAAACCCCCGATGACAAGTCACGGAAGAGAAAGAGGAGTCGGAGCAGCGATCCCTCATCTTTACCGGAAAGACGAGGATTCGATCGCGGTGGTCCTCAGTATAATGCACTTAAAGACAAGAACTGGCTCTGTAACGCCCAGCAGGCACATCTCCACGGACTCACGGATGCAAATGTTAAGCAACTTCCAGAGCAGTCCTAAGACTCTTTCTCTATTCATACGGCAGATGTTGAAGAAGCCAGCGCTGTTCTTTCTGGAAACGGGATGTCCATCAGTCACCGGGCCCACCTCCGTGATATCGAATCTTAAATCTTGGCTCTTAGACTTGCTTAGACAATTACTCTCGAATGTGCTATAGAGAAGTTACTTGCAGAGAGAGATCGGGTTTTGATAAACCCTCACTATTAAGATGCCTCGTCAGTTTCTCGGGAGATGACGATCCTGGAGATTCGGGATTCAATGGCCGAGTCTAAATAGCTAAAATTTAATATGACCATAAACAGCGAAATTATTACTTGTAGCTTGCGCTACTCCGATTTGGTGCGCACAATGTTGTGAAAGTGAGACCACCAAAAATACGCCTTTTGACCTCGGTCAAGAAATCTCCGTTGCAACGAAAGGGAAGACGGTACAAATATATTTGCCTCCCACTATTC
>JPKD01000651.1:0-20782 GCA_000750935.1 Pseudogymnoascus sp. VKM F-4519 (FW-2642)
TCAACCCCCAACCCACACAAAAGAGTTGTAGGTACAGGTACGGGCAGTACTGCACACGCATAGTACAGTACCAGGTAGTGGCTTACCACCCAGTACCCACCTCGTCCCCCACTAGACGTGCGGGACAGACCGTTCAAAACGAAGCTTAATGCCGCCCGCCCCGCCCTGTCGTGTTGCCTGACAAATCCAAGCTTTATTCCTTCCCTCATCTTATAATTTCTCCACGACTTTCGACGTTCTTTTTTCTGGCAAGAGCGTGTTCTGTATAAGTAATACACGACATAGACGCATGCTCTTCACCCATCCCCTTGTGCTGCTTTAAAGGGCTCATGGATTGATCAATGAGCCGACAAAGCTAGTGGAAAAGAACAATTGCCACTATCCACTTTCGTGTTTACTTCTTGACTATCCAGAGATAAAGTGACGATATTAGAAGCCTCCAAGGGTATTTGATCCAAGATGGAAGACCAGTCCCGACGGTTTGCCTGCGACCGCTGTCGTGGCCAAAAGGTGATCACCAGAGTGGCTCTGCGTCCTTCAACGGTGCGACGTCGTAATAACGCCTGAATAGCTTCGTTGCGAGCGCACTCAAAGGCATGCCGACGACAAGGTAGCCTGCAAGCGTTGCCTCAGGGCCCGCGCCGAGTGCAACACCAGCCTGTCGGTCCGCATGGGCCGGCCGTCGCACAGCGAGAAGAAGGGCCATACCTCGCCCAGGCAGAGTCGGCGGTCAAGCGCCCTAGCGTCAACGACGTCATTCCAGTCCACAGGCTTAGCCCGTGAGAGCGTCCCACGACAGCTAGAGCAGACGGTTGTGAATGCCTCGGAATGGGATGGAAGTTCGAGCGAGTTTGTCAATGTCGGACAAGACTCGTCGGGTGCGCTTGACTTTCAAGATACCATGGACATACAGCACCAGAACTCGATTCAGCAGCGGTGGCAGGATACGAGTTCCTTTCCTGAGCTTTCACATAGTACGTTCCCAATCAACACTGCCGGCAATGCCTCAACCACGGCCTACCAGGATGGTGATGGGACACAAATTGACTCAACTCCCGGCCTCAATGAGCTAGACTTTGATCACTTATTCGGAACCAACACCAGTGTCGCCTCTGGAAGGAATAGTACTCTTAACTCCGGCATTCCTCACACCCATACCAATAATAGCAACGAGGAAGACAGTCCCAACGGGCCTCTCCAATCCGAGGATTCTATGGATTTTGTCATTGACCCGTACCTTCCCGCTGAGGCCAAAGAAGAGTGTCTACAGAAGCTCTCGAATCTAAGCGCCGACTTATTACAAGACCTGAAACGCATTGGAGCGAGTAATCCAACAGACCCGGCTTTTGCCACGCCATCCCCCACAGCATCCTCGTCTGCGCACCCACCTCCCGTTTCCGGACACGCCCTTAATGTCGGGCGGATGCTGGAGCACTCCGAAAGATTTCTCGATATCCTACAGCATGTCGGTGGGTCGCCTTCAAATGACCATGTCCCCGCCCTGAGCCCGGCAATTTCAAACGTCCGATACTTTGATCTTGGCCATGACGACTCTGAATTGGGATTTGGTGGCGCTTCTACGACTACGTTATCCCAGCTACTCGGTGATGGCATAACCTCGCCTTATATAAGTTCACCAGCCAGCAACACATCTCTGACGGGTACGTCGAATGGACCAAAGCCTTCCGGAGGTCTTATACGGCCCGATATTCCAACAATGCTTGCCGTGCTCACTTGCTACACGTGCCTCATTCGAATATATAACAGTGTATTTTCTTATATACACAGATCCATGAAGGAAACCCCTTCAACGCGCCACAGACTCCTCCCACCTCTCCCAGGTCTCCACCTCTGCGGTTTCAAGCTCGAACAGCATCGGAATCTCCAGCTCGAGATACTAGCACGAGTTAGTCTGCACATGCTCAACCGGCTAGAGAAGGTACTCGATGAAATAGGACGAAGCTGTGTCAACAGCGGCCTGCTAGAAGAGTCTATGGCGGCGAACCTGCTGAATATGATTATTAAGCAAAGCCTTGACATGGGCGTTGGCGGTCAAAAGAGCGCGGAAGGCTCGCTGAAGGATATCACAACGAGTATCCGGAAGCTCTTAGACCTTAATACGTCCTAAACATAAAGACATTGGTTCTTGCTGTGAATACTGAGGAATGGGTGCACATCCTCATGTTTTTACTATGCCTGTTAAGGACCATGCATAAGAATTCATTTCATAACGGTGTGGGTTTAGAAAGAATAGGGCGCCGTTAGGGTTTGTGGAGAAACTGGAATAGTTTGTGGGATGTTGAACGGGGGAGGGAGGGAAAGGGAGGCGTTTTCTGGTGTATAGGATACGGGAAGTACTTTAGACAGAACTGGCCCTGCATGACTGGCTATAGCTTGGAGGTTAATCTTATAGTTGCTGAAGCGAGACTTATTGTCAGTAAGAAAGGTGCACAGCATGACTATGATAGATCAATACCAAAAACACATTTTTAGCCTAAACTGACATACATTGCCAGAACTAAGAAGCCCTCCCTAAACCCACTAAACTCACCACCCCCTCAAGCATTCCCATTCACCTCATTCGACTCTTCCTTCACATGCGAAAACTTGACATACACATCCGGCAGCGTCAGGAACCCCTCAAGTTTGATATCCCGATACCAGTCAATGTCCGCCCCATTCCTCAGCTCCCAGTCGAAAGTATACACCAGCTTCGCAAGCAAGATCCTGGACTCGAGATACGCCAGCCGCATGCCGAGGCAGGAACGTGAGCCTAGCGAGAATGGACGCGCGGCGTTGCGGTTGTCGCTCGCGAAGCGGGCGTCGAACGCGGGATGGGACTTGGAGAGCCAGCGCTCGGGGTGGAAGGCGTTGGCGTCGGCGAAGAAGCGGGAGGAGTGCGACGTAGTCCAGTTGGCAGTAGAAATCACGGTCTGGGGTTTGTTAGCGAGGCTGGAAGAATTTGGGGAGTGGTGGAGCGTACGCCTTTGGGTATATAGTGTCCGTCGACGATGGCGCCGGGACTAACGCGCGTCAGGCCAAGAGGAATGGCCGGGAGGAGGCGGAGGCCTTCTTCAATGACTGCATTGAGGTATTTCAGCTCCAGCGTTGAGGCACTGTCAATCTGAGTAACATCATCAAATGCTCCTCTAACCTCATCCTGCAACTTCTTGAGCGTCTCCTGATTTGTGAGCAGGGAGTACGTGACACCCGTGAGGAACAGAGAGGTGGTATCTGAGCCGCCAATAACGAGCAGTGTCGCCTGCGCGAGCATGAACTTCTCTGACTGGTTACGGGATTTCTCAGAGAGCAGGTTCGTGAAGAAGTCGACATGCTTGATCTCGTTGCGTCGCGCGATCCGCGACTGCACCTTCTGCTTTGTGTAGGCCTGATGCTGCTCGAAGGCTTTCTTGAGGTTTGAGGGCGCGACGAAGTACAGAACTGGCCAGAGGATGGGGTAACGTTTACAGATGGCCGAGAGGGCCCAGATGTGCCCGGTGTCGTGGATGGTGCTTATCCAGAAGTGATTCTTGGCTTGGGAGTTTAGCATTGAGGACTCAAAATTAGGAGCAATCTAGTGGCCTTACCATCTCTAAGTGCACCGAATGGCTCGCCGAAGGTGAGTTCGCCAGTGATGTCGAAGGTCACCCACTTGTACCACTAAATTCCTAGTCAGTTCGGCTGCCTGATCCAAGGACTAGCATTACTTACCTCATTAACTTTGACAGCTTCTTTCGTCGCAAGCTTAGACAGCTGAGAGAGAAACAGATCCACATATTCGTGGATTACACTCTCCTGTCGCAGGAGAGCTCCGGTGGTGAAACCCGGAGCGAGGACGCGTCGAACCTCGCGGTGCTTATCCACATCTCGCTCGGAGACTATTGTGAGCTCCTTCTCGCCAACATCGTAAAAATCAGACTTTATGAAGACATCCTTGTTCCTTCCAGTTTGGCCATATATATCTTTGAGGTAATATCAGCAGATTGAGATTCATGGTGCGCCTCGATGTAAGATTTGTTGCTTACCTTGAAAGCTCTGGGGGGTAGCAATTGATAGTTCGTTTGGAGCCGTACGGACAACATCTCCTGGTATCCAGTCAGCTACTGGATCTACAATAAATATTCTCACACTCGAATCTTTATATACCGTATTTCTCGTGGAGCTTCTCGATATCTTGGAAATATTTCCCGTAATACCACGAGCGAGCAAACCAGAGCTGTGAAACTGCCCCGAGCTTCGGTCCTGGGAACTTGGCTAATGGGTGAAAATAAAGACGATATATAGAGCGGATAGCTAAATAAGAGAGATACTAGGCAGAAATCGTCAATCCACGTATTAGTCGTAACTCTCTCATCAAAACTCACTATACTAATGCTCGTTAAAAATATGTCCGTGAATGAGAACGAGCGCCATATGTTCAGAGCAATAAGTTTCGTCAACTGCCACCTCGTCAACCGCAGCCTCCCCACCGCATTTCGAGCAATCGAGATAGTTTCAAATATACCAACTGACATGATTGGTTACAAATGTGACTTACGGAAAATTGTCATGTCCCTCATTTGAGCATGTAAGTATATTTAAGGTGCGAGGAGATCCGATAGCTTGCCGCCGAAGGCCGAATTATGTAAAGCAAGCTCCGAAGTGGGCCCAAAGTCGGACGGCCGCCTCCATGCACCTAGCCATGTAGTAACGCAATCCATGAGATTTGCTGCTTCGGGAACTGTGCATTGGATCCCACACGGTGCAATACTGCGGCCTCTGATGATGTGTTCAGCTTCTACTGACAACTGACATGTGGAGGGTTTCATAACGTCGTTAATAAATGAGTTCGAAGCACTTGTCGCAGATAATCTTTAGTCTTCAGGTACTCTCGATTATCATACTTTATTGACAATTTAGATATGTTTTAAAGACAATTGTACTGTATGTAGTAGCTATGTATATTGTTGAAGATATTTAAGTACATGTATACGTTTTTTTGTCAACTTGGAACTATCAATAATTTCTCGGGGTTCAGACACGATGTTGACATCCTAGAACTCGTCGTCGATGAAGCGTTAAAGTCGATCAAAAATGCAAATGGGCCATCTTTTTTTTTGTCATCTTCCAGAGTCCAACACAGCCAAGTGTGTCTATACTACGATAGTAGCATTCCCCGCAAAGATTTTCTTTATCCATTCTCTTCGCTCTGTGTTCTTCTGTAACCATTTCTCCGAGTGGCCCTCGACAGGTTTTATTCCCCCAGTTGGCGCATCTTTGTTAATCCATTGAACAACCGAGTTCACGTATTCGACTTCCTCATCTTTTAACATGTGGAATGATTTACCCAAGCCTTTCCTAGCGACTCGTTGGCGGTATTCATCTCGCATCTCTTCTTCTGTAGGCAGCTTCGCCCGCCCGGAAAAGACCGCAGCTACAGCTATGGCTTGAAATTCGAACAACGAAAATGATGACGCGGAATATGCGGTTCCCACAAATGCTAAAGTTGTATCTGGCATATAAAATATGTCCTTGTGTAGGTTGTGAACCTGGGTGCCATTGGTAACCAGTACTCTCTCATCCGCGGCTTCCAAAGGTGTGGTGTCGCTATGGAGGTGTTTGAGGAACGGATAACTGATGTGGTAACCAGTACATATTATTACACGGTGGATGTTTTCCAAGATTCGGCCGTCGGATAAGGTAACTGATGCTGGAATCGGATCAAGATTGTTGAGCTCAGATGGCTGACTGCTGTTCTCGTCGGGCGTTGTGGCCGGGTTTCCAAAGGATGCAATCTGACTGACTCGCTCCGCATTTGGTGGGAGAAACCGTGCTGGAATATCAAAAGGGCTACTTCGAGCTACCTGATAGATATTTTTGGCAAATCCACTCGCCTCGTTTGCAATATCTGTTGATGATACACCAGCACCGATAAGTAAAATATTCTGTGCAGTTTGAACGTCAGCAGATGCTTTAAATATGAACGGGTTCATAAATATCCCTTACCTGGTCCGTCAAATTGGTAGGGCTCCTGTATGACTTGGAATGTGAAACTCGATTGGGCCACGCCTGTTTCCATTCTTTCAGGCCTGGCAGATCAGGAACTTTGGCAGCGTGATAGTGACCTGAAGCCACAACAACGGCGTCAAATTCCTGGCCATGTCAGCAACGGCTCACTTTGTTGTTTTCATCACTTACCTCAGTGTCATATTCAAGTCTCCCTCTGTCAGCGCCCTCTTTGACTAAGGTCGACGTCGATAACACCCACTTTGAGCCTTGTTTCTCTACCCTTTCCACACGGGTGTTATACTTTACCAGCTTTTCAACGCCATTATTCCGAACAAAGCTGCGTATGTACTCGAGGACAAGGCGATGATTCACATAATCTTCCGTATTTTCTTCCCATGGGCTCTCCTTTAATTCCAGCAAATAAGTGGGTATGTTATTTGTTAAGCCCCGATAAGCCGGCCTAAGAGTCTTCAGTATGATCTCGATCCGACGTTAATGGCGTCGATCTATTACTCACCCAGGTGGAGAATGTCGAAGTTCAATCTCAGTCAGGGCACGAGAGCCGTTTACAGCAATTTTCAAGGTGTCTCCGTAGCCTCCGTAGACTTCAATCGGTGGTACGTCTGCAAGTGAAGGCTGAGTAGAAGGATACGAAGGCTCAGGGGGGTGTCTCTCATCGTAGTTCCTATGGAGGCTGTGTTAAAATAGCAAGGTGAGGCTGAATGGGGACTGCACTCGTGCTATTGCATACCAGATTCCGCCCAGTGTAGATGAGCGCTCAAACACCTTCACTTGGAGGCCTGCGGCTCCCAGGTTCTTCGCGGAAACCACACCGCTTACCCCGGCACCGATGATTGCGACCCTTTCGACGTGCATACTGAGCAGGGAATGAATGAGAAAACCGTGGCCTCAAAGCACGTAAGATGAAGTTACTTGAGTATAAAGCATTCTTGGTACGGCATGGCTTGCTGATCACCATCATTCAATGCTTTCGTTGTGTCCGACTTGATATTCGGAGACATTCCTCTTCGCGCGCAAGGGCCAAGCGCCACATCAATATATTCGGACTCGGCATCGCAGTCAATCCAATGGCGAATGAGCTTCATCTTTGTTGCATGGCACAATGATACCGCGGCTCCGGATTTTAGATCACTTGATCCAATGACTGCTTGCAATGGTACCTTGGTTGTTGTTGGAATTCCGCCGCCCGCTCCGATAATCAATCTCTCCGAAGTTCGTGTATTTCTCATGCCATTAGAAGCACAGTGATACCAGCATGGCAGAGGAGCGGCTCTAGGGAAGAACAATTCGACGTTTCCTCATATTTTTTGTAAGGTTAAAATCTCTTCTTTATTTCAGAAGTTCTATCGTATCATCTTGTCGTTAAACGTGGAATTTCAACGATGGCTATCTCTCGCGAAGAACTACTTGAGCTCGGAAAGCCAGATCAAGAATTTGAAGAGGTAGCAGATCCCTGAACCAGTGAAATGCTTAGAGCCTAATGTGGCAATACAGCTTCTGGCAAAGCGAGAGCCATACATCATCCTCGACGACGCATTCAACGTACCCCAATTACGAGAGCAGGAAAAGGCTTACATGAAAACCGTTGCGAAAACTGTGAAGCCTAGCCCAGAAGTTATCGAAGTAGACCGCCGAATCCCCGTGCGAGATGGAACGTCCATCCCGGTCCGCTTCCACAGCCCGCGCGACCCCCCAGCTTCAGGAAGTCCCATTCTAGTCATGCTCCATAGTGGCGGCTACTGTATAGGAGGGCTAGACAACAGACTTGAGGACTGTCGCATGTTCGTTGAGAAGTTGGGGTTCGTCGTTGTCAACGTGGACTACCGTCTAGCTCCAGAGCATCCATTCCCCACACCAGTGCACGATGCGTACGATGCGGTGAAATGGGTGAGCAGTTTCTAGATATCCCATGGGTTGTCGCCCTTTCATCTGACGAGTCCAGGCTGCCGACAATGCTAGCGAATTGCACGCAAACCCCAGCGCGGGTTTCATCATTGGCGGCAACTCAACTGGTGCGACGCTCGGTGCCATTATTAGCCTCATAGCTCGTGATGAAGGGTTATCACCACCACTTACCGGGGTGTTACTGAGTGTACCAACGGTCGTTGACCCTAAAGCCGTGCCGGAATCCTACAAGGAACAATACCTTGCTCGTGATCAGAACTCGGACGCTCCGTACTATCTCACCAGGCTCAACGAAGTCTTCCAAGGTACATGCCTTTTCGTTGTCCCTACAAGCCGAGTTCACAAATGTTAACGTACAATTGTAGCGGCCTACAAACCAGACCACACGTCCCATCTCGCATCGCCGCTTCTTCATCGTGCAGGCCATAAGGACCTCCCTCCAGCATATATACAAATCTGTGGTTTGGACCCCGCCCGTGACGACGGGTTTATATATGATCGTGTTCTTCGAGAGGCCGGAGTAAAAACACGTGTGGATGTCTACCCTGGCCTGCCTCACGCATTTTGGGCGTTTCTTCCGCAGTTATCCTCGAGCAAGGAATATAGTGCGGACCTGATTGATGGCATTTCGTGGTTGTTGGAGCAGAGCCAAAACAGAAATAGCAACTTGTAAATCGGTGTGCCTGCTGCTTCAGATGCCGTTTATTGTCTTGCATGTCTATCCTTCAACGATCAACGATTGGTTCACAGTTTTAGGGCTGGCATCGACTTCCACGAGAGAGAGAGGGGTTCTTATACAATTAAACAGTCTTTACCTTCGCCACATGCTCAATTAAATACGTTACCTCACTTAAAGTCAAATTCCTCGCATCAATAAAGGCTTTTGTGATGATAATTCGAGGCTCAACCAGCGCTTTTCCTCCAATGTCGCACTCGAACGTATATCACTAGTTGGAGCAAGGTCAACGATTCACAATAATACAGTCGACGATATAATTTTCACATTGTAAGAAACTCTTGCTGCCTATCTAGTCCATAAACAATTTGGTAGGCCAGCAGCATATACAGCACCATATACAGCCTAAGCGATCTGTATCCCACAAAGCACTCGTCTTTTCCAGTATACCCATTAAGCTGGCGATCCTGGTAACTCCTCCTTTTCTTTCTTCTTCGTGTCCCTATTAACAAACCAAACCACGACATATGTGAGTAAGAACTGCAGCGTAAATGCGACGCAGGACCAGATCCAGCCTTTCGAGAAGCGCGGCGCATCAGTTTGCGGGTAGGTGAGGATCGGCATCCAAGCATTAAAGGCGTAACCCATAGCGTTCATCACTCCCAGGGTGATAGCGCGCTCTTCAGCATCGCCACCGCAAATCTCGTTTGTCCATGTCAAAAGTAGAGGACCGAAAGGGACGGCGGCGCGGTTGAGAAATAAGGCAAACCATTTTAGGCCAGCGGGGACAACCCAGATAGCAAGGATAATACTAGAGAATAAGCCCGCAAACTGGAATAGTAAGTTTTCCGCCCACATTAGAACATACGGTCAATAAATTTGAACTCACCACAGTTCCCGACATTACTGAAGGACGATCTCTATGGAAATCACTAACAATAGCAAAGACAATTGATGCTACAAGTTGGACGGCAGCTTGGGCGCTAGGTAAAAGGTTCTATGTCTTGTAAGCCATGTTATCATGTTTTGGGGAAAGATGCCGCGGCGGCTCCAAACTCACCAGCTTCGTGACAGACCATCCCTCCGACTTCAACCACAAAGTCAATGGGTTGACACTATTCGAAGAACCGTTATTGGAGAAGACGATATACAGAAGTGTGAGTGGGTAAATATGCCACCGTCCAAACAGTCTTTTAACAATGTTCCAACCCAACGTACCCTTGGGCGCGCGCCCCACGTCAGCCATTCGTTTCTGCGCCATGGCTCTGTCTTTGTCATTCAGGTAGAAGGCTCTGGTATTGTGCGGGTAGTCAGGCAGAAGCCAAAAGCCAGCAATGGCAATTGGAATGCTTATCACTCCGTCCATGATGAATAGCCATTGCCAGCCTGCCTTGCCCAGAGTCCCGTTGAGGTTTTTATAAACTGCAATCTGGATATATCCCGAGAACATTCCAGCAGCGGAGCCGACAGCATAGATGATACCAGCACGTTTGCCCAGCTCGGATGGCTTGTACCATGAACCGAGCACGAGATGAGCAGCAGGGTAGAAAATTGACTCGGTCAACCCGATGAGGAAACGGATTCCGATCACATGTTCTGCCTTGGTTGCGGCAGCAAGTACAAAAGTGAGAAGGGTCCATGCCACTTCGCATGACGGGATCCAGATGCTTGGCCTGATTTTGGTCAAGATGATCTGCGATGGTATCATGCCAACGACGTAGCCTTTTTAGATAATGAGCACGTTACTTCGATGGGGATGGGGTGGAAACGAACCAATTGTCCACGCAGTATCAACTAAGTTAAGTTGCTTGCCGTACATATTTAGGTCTTCTTTCATGCCACTGACGAAGGCAGTCCCGATGTTGGCCTGGTCCAAGCCTTTGGCAAAATAGCCTAGGGAGAGCATGGTAATGAGAAAGAGGTCGAGTTTTTGGACAAACAATCTCTCCTCCTTGGTCCGCGAGGGATCGTAGTCCTAAGCACGATTAGAACGTCAGCTGTCATGGGATGTTTCGTCTAGTACCTACCCAAATATACGACCACCATTGCGCCTTGGGAGTGACGGTCACAGCGATCTTCTCATCCTCAGAGATAGTTTCTACAACGGCGTCTTCGTGTAAGGTCTCGTCCGGAACTGTTTTACTCTCAAAAACCGACATGATCTAGATTACCTCACGTGATACGGATAATGTAGGACTACACGAGCCAATGGAGCTGAGCACTATACTAGAATCTTATAGACCATGTCGACCACATGGGCATATTATCTATCTCAAACATGTGCCTGCATGAATGTTCGGAGACATTGTGTAAGGTTCGGAGACATTTCTGCCAACCATCACGACACTGATGCCACCCAGCTCGTCATCGCCGACACGGCTCGAACCCGAGAGGCTCTTGCGTAGTCTCAGAGTGGCGTCCTTGCCCCTGCGAGAACCCCTATGGCAACCCCTGTGACGAGGTCGGCAACTGCTGTGGCTACGAACCGCAGTGTTCTAAATGCACTGCTCATTTCATGGGATCACAGTGCGATTACTTGGCCCAGTACCAGTCCAAGCCTGGGCTGGCCAGCGGCGCTTAATCCCACTTACAATGCAGATATCGCGATATTACAAACGAAGCCCAAATTCACTCCCATTTCTCAAACATCTTAAGTCTGTAGAGCCGTATATTAGGCGTTTCATTCTCATTCTCATTGCCAATTGTATTATATATTTATCCCTCCGCGAGGTAACGTCAGGTTCTAACAGAAACTACACGTAGCTTAATTACTCAACATAATTGCTCTTGAAGAATGGTGAGTCCCTAGGAAACAAAAGCTGTTCCACCAACGCCACACTCTGGTACTTCTCTCCCTCAATCTCGCCGCCAGTTGCCAGCGCCGCGAATCCAGTGCCTCCGGAGCCCTCACCCAACGCAAATTCAAATGAGACAGCGTTGTGCTCGAAATCAAAATACCAGTGTTTCCCTGTTTTGGGCGACACGAGATTGAGCACATGCCCGGTTGAGCGGTCACCTAATCCTCCGGTGACCTTCCCGCCATATTTTTTGCTCAGGGTCACGTAGTTCTCCGATTTGGAGACATAACCAGTGGTGGCGGTGAATATCGGCTCCCCATTCTTAGAGAGAAACACCGAGGGGTATGTCACACCTGGAGTCAGGATGTGAGACTTGAAGGCGAGATATGTCAACTGGTAGGGCCCGACTTCGGCTCGGACAACATTCATGCCCTCAAGCACAGTAAACCAGCTGAAGGCGGACCATAAACGTTCGTGACCACCAAGGCCAGTCCAGACGTACGGAGAACCTTCGATTGATAGATCCACATTGATCCTGCCTGTAGGAATGGGTTGTACCCAGTGGAAAAATGGGGCCGCCGCCGTGGTGCCTTCTTCGTTGGGAAAGATTGAGCCATCTGGATAGCGCGCTGGGGCCGAAGACTCAATTTCGAAAGACCCTTTAATGGTTGGCGTATCAACTCTAATGATGGCGTGTCTGTTGTCGTTGGAAACCTCAAAAGAATAGAGAATTCCCGGGCTGGACCATGTGCCGATGGTCTGCTGATTGCACTCCTCGACCACCGAGTGAGCTACATGATGATCTTGCGAGTAGATGGTCCCATTTTCCCACAAAATGTCTAAAGACACCCTGAAATTACCAGTACCCAAGATTGCGTAGTTTGGGTCACGATAAAAACCAATGACGAGACCCGTTTTGGCATTACTGCCAATTCCGTCAAATTCCCACTGTTCGCCAGCCGTCCTGTTCATAGGATTCAGCTTTGGTCCATTGAAGTGGTCTAATGGTGAGGTTATAAAATCAATCGGCTTGTCATAAGTTTCATAGGCTGTGTAGTGGCTTGCTTTGCATCCATCACGGAAGACTATTTGCGTGCTAAAATCGTCACTTGACCATGGCCAGGCGGCCGCGAGACTGCGAGAGACAAGTAAAGATACCGCCAATAACGCTGTCATAACTGTATAATATTGACACATTTTTAAATGATAACAACAAAGTAAAGTGCCAATTGCCTTTCAATGCGTCGCGGTCGCACGCCTGGAGGAATTTGGCTTGTTATGACTTATTTGAGTAGCCTTTACTGATCCTTGCAACCATATCTAGCAGGCAGTCGGAGGTCCGAACTTAAATGCAATGCAACAACGCAGACAGCTCATTCCGAAGAGTCTTCTACTAGGACGGAAGACCGACCAGGCTACTTGGGTATTCGGTGTCGGTGATATTACTTGCTTGGCGATCTTCAACACATTAAAGCCCGTTACAGTTTCTCCGATTGACATTCACGTTCGTCATCATACAGCAATTCTGCAATATTGTTGAACAGTACAGCTAGAATCATCGTTGCAATTTTTTTTAAAATAGCCACAGATTGGCCGAGATTGATATGCCTTCCGCCACTCAGCCAGAGGCTGCACAAATTGTCAAAAGCCTACCAGGATCCCAGACAGCCATTGTCCAGGGGCCCGAAGGGAGGCTATTCATTCAAAAAAATGGAAGGCTACCTCACCTATTAGCAGACCAAATCCTTGTCAAGGTAATCGCGGTGGCGCTCAATCCGTGCGACTACAAAATGGCTGAGCGTTTCCCATCACCGGGCGCCACTGATGGTTGTGATTTCTCCGGCACTGTTGTGGGAGTCGGAATAGATGCAGCCCAGAGCAATAAGTTCAGATTGGGAGACCGGGTCTTCGGTGCCGTTCATGGGTCTAATCCGATAGACCATCAGTCCGGATCATTTGCGGAGTATGTTGTCGTCGACGCTGGGTTTCTGTTCTATACTCCAAGCAATATTTCAAACGAGACCGCTGCTGGAATTGGAGGGACTGGCCTCGGAACACTGGGCCTTGCTTTGTTTAAATCACTAGCACTGCGAGGACGGCCAGATAAACCAGTGGATAATGGCGACTTCGTCCTTGTCTACGGAGGGGCCACATCGGTTGGGACGATGGCAATCCAACTTCTCAAACTGTGGGTATACAATGTTCTAAATTCAGCTCATAGTTGTTAATAAATGGGGATAGGTCAGGCTATAGGCCAATTGCAACCTGCTCGCCCAAAAATTTTGACTTGGTGCGCTCGTACGGCGCAGATAATGTCTTCGACTACAGCGCTCCCGACGTCGCTGAGAGCATCAAGGCATACACGAAAAACACACTTAACTATGCTCTTGATATAATCACTGAGGTTAAGACCATGAAGCACTGCTATGGTGCTATCGGCCGAGCTGGAGGTAAGTATACCTGTCTTGAGAAGTACCCCGAGCACCTCCATACTCGCAAGACGGTGACGCCAGACTTGGTTATGGGAATCTCAATATTAGGCAAGAGGATTGCACTGGATCATGGATATGGTAGCGATGAAAACCTTGAGCTTCGAGAGTTTGGCGTGGAGTGGTATGTGACTTTACAGCAGCTGATTAGCGAGGGGAAGCTTCGTCCTCATCCGATAAAGGTCTTGCCGGGAGGTTTCCAGGGAATCTTGGATGGGTTATCGTTGTTGAAAAGTCGGACCATCTCAGCACAGAAGCTTGTTGTGGAGATTGCTGAGGCGTGATATCCTGTTTGATTATTGTTGTTGGGATATGTAGTTCAGCACCATTCCAAAGTGAGAAATACGAGGCATGTTCCAGATGTTACTACAGCAACAAACCGTCAGATACCATGGACATATCAATGAAGATTTCATTCATCGTGAATTTGTCTCTGATTTCTGAAATATACACCAACTATTTGCCTATAGAATCCAACTCGACACCCCCTCTACGAGAAAAAAAATATTACTATGGAAAGGTCGATTACACTTTTGTGAGACCATTTGCGCGATCGACCTTAAAAACCTCGTCTAGAAACTGAAACGTACGCTGAGCAGAAATCCCAAAAGCGCCAACCTTCGCCTGCAGTCCTCCTTCCCCAGGTGTATCTGGCATCCAAACCTGCTTCTCCTCCTCGTTTAATGCTGTAAGCCCGTTGTACACCGACAAAGAATGATACACCGGGTTGAAATAAAGCGAGTGCGCTGCCCCCGAGACCAACACGGGGCATTTGACGCGGGCAAGAAAGCCATCCTTTAGCGTATACTTCTTCATCTCTTTCAGTGTTGCAGCTGGGGTTTCCAAGTTAAAGAACCAGCTTGCAACATTGACCTCCCACTTCAGCTGGAAGTCCAGCTTGGAAAGAAACCCGATCGTCCCGTTCACAAAGCCATCACTGATCCATCCGCTCGTCCAGCCGCCGATGAAGGTAGGCGAGATGTGATGGGTTGCGAATTCCCACATGTCATAGAATGGATCGATTGACACGCAGGCCTTGAACCGCAGGTCTGAAGCGCCGCGAAGTGCGTAGTAGCCGCCCATAGACGCACCCGCGATTGCAATTCGGTCAAGATCAAGATTCGAATTGGGGTATTTGTCTGAGAAGTCAAAGAGATAATCTAGAACAGCGCTGGTCACAACTTCCCAGTCGGGTCGCATGTGAAGCCTATGCCGTCGAAGGACGATCCCTTGGCCTGGACCTTCGAAAGTAAGAACTGCATAACCGAGCCCTGGACCTGAGGAGCCGTAGATGTAATACAGCTCCTCCTGAACAGAGTCTGCGCCACCGGTGTTAAGAAGTATGGGTGTCTTTCCTGGTAGTCTGTTCTCGGCGGCCGGTAGATAGAGATAAGCTGGCAAAGTATAACCTTGGTATGGGACCTCAAGCAAATGAACCTCTCCTTCAAAGTACTTGGTCGCCTGCTGAAAGGTCTTGATCACCCTCTCCGCAATTGGGAGAACTCGAGCATCAGGAGTTTGTGGTCGATCATTGAACATGTAGCCGCTCGCGCGGAAGTAATTAGAAGCCCTCAAATACGCCCTACGGGCTTCCGCTGCGTTACCCGAGTTGCGTGCATCTTCTGCTAGAGCCTCTGCTTTCTCTGCCTGAGCATTCCATGCCAAATGCCAGCTGTCGGCACCTTTATCAGTTATCTGCCCGATTGCGTCAAGACATTCGGCGATGTCTGCCCCACCAAATGGAGCCGTTCCCAAAACTCGGATAGCCTCGAAGTTGAAGAACGTGGACTTAAAGAATTGATGCATTGTATGTATTGCAAAGGTCACAAATACAAATGACAAAGTTTTAGGAAGTCATATCTTGAAATTCAGAAACTCTAAAATATACAGAGAACTTTCTAGTTTCTATTGAGGATGTTTAATTGTGATGTTGCGATTATCGGTGTTGGTCGGACTCGGTTTCGGAGTCGGTGGAAAAGCTAATCTTCCAACCGTTTCCCCACTACTCGGCAGTGATGTCTTAGTACTCGCTCCGAGTAGTATTCGACGAGTCCTCGAGTACTTTCGGTATTCGATGAAATTAATGAGCACTCGAGTATTCAACAATACCACTCGAGTATCTTAAGTATTGCCAAGCCCTTAGCAAAGAGGGGTAACTAAACGTAGATAGCATAGAATAAATGAAGCCTTTTATAACTTGAAGTATCTCACGTACGAGTTGCACACAATAACTGTAAACTGTTACAGGTCTTAGGAGTACTATTAGCTAAGGAGGGTTTAGGTTATATTACAGCTCTTTTACATTATAACAAGGTATAACTTAGACATATATAAAAGGCAGAGTGGTTAACTACTAAATGGCCATAGAGCTATACATTATTGATAGATGGGACGTGATTAGTGTCGTCCTCGTCCCAACCGTCACGTTGATCCTTGGGAATGCGAATAAAGAGCACAGCAAGAACCATTGCAACCTCAGCAAGCCCAATCCCCAGATACAAAGCATTCCGATATCCTTAGACGACATTATGGCCGTTGTCATTAGTATAAGCCTCAACTATCCCCGCAAACCCTAGACCCGTACTCAACCCATAGGACAGCAACGTCCCAAATGTGGCGCCCATAGGAGCTGTAGCCCCGAAAAACCCGACAGTTATATTTCGCATCTTGCCAGGCGGGAACGTTATTGTGAGTAGGGCAATCGCACTCGAAACTATCAACGCGCCTCCAATTCCACTGGCCAGTGTTTTTGTGGTCGTAGACCACGCCAAGCCGGCCGCCCATGAGTACGAATGCGCCTTGGGTCAATCTGTACATTGTCCATTCTTAGTATTCTTGCACGCTGAGGCTGCTGAACTATGGGGTAAGAGTATAAAGAATGCGATGATATTACATACGGGTACGAAGCCACAATCCAGGTTGACTCGGCCGGTGTAGCACCGAGTCGTCTGCCAATTTCTAAGCCGGCGTTGATCCCCGATCCGTACGGGATCATCTATTCTATGTTAGCAGGAATTCGACTTACAATATTTGATACAGGTAGATAAATAATACGCACCTGGACGAGTTGAGTTGGGATCCAAGCTTCTAGTTCTCCAACCTGTATTTCTTAGGAATAATAGTTCAGCCCATTGCGATATGGACTGTGGAGGCGTTTAGAAAACGCAATCTGTGAAAAGCCGTCTCCATGTGAGTTCTTTCAAGCCCCTCACATAATATTTTGTTAACGATCATACAGTGTCACAATCTGGTACACTCTATCTCAGTTCACCGGCATGGGAATTTACATGCCGTTATACTACGCCGCTTACACCTTCGTTTCCGCGCCCGAAAGCTACTGGTAGCCCCTCAGTCGAGAAGTCCCAATCCAACACGCTGACTCCATGATCTGGGCGGTAATAATCGGATATTTTAGAGTGCAGGCACAGATTTGTACAAGAGTGTTGTCTCCCATCCATTGATCTTTTTCTGAGACCTAGAGTCTCTCGATATATATATATATACAATTTATCACATTCCAGCGTGTATTATCACTGTCGGTGTTGCCAGTCTCCATCTAGGGCATGGAGGTCACTGTGACGTTAGCCCAGTCCATTCTATGCTGTGGTGTAAAGAGTATCAGAGACTCACGTATGGCAGACTCCGGAGAACTTTATGTTGACTAGGACTTCGTCTGGACCAGGGATAGGGACAGGAATCTTCTTGTATTTAACCTCTAGAAAGGTTTAGCTACTGCTTTACTTTGAACATAGAATGCAAGAGGGACAACGAAAGATGGGACAAAAAGAATAAAGTAGGGGCGTACTTCCTCCGTCCTTATAGGTCACCTGTGCCCATTAGGTATCTAGGATATTGTCCATTATTGCTGTACTCAGTTTTGTACTTTTAAATGAGAGGCACCCCGTAGTAGCAGAATGGCATTAATATCCTTTATCATTTAACCACATCTGAATCTGGGCTCGATATTTGGGTAGTATAATCGAAATCACGGAGACTTCCTGTGACCGACTATACATATTCTCAATTACCCACGGATTACCCACGCATCATCCACGCATCACATACGCATCATCATCCACCACGCATCATCCTTTGTTCTTCATTGAGACCATTAAATCTTTCCATCTATCTCAACGTTTTGTGACGCCGAGCAGCTGGATCTATTGAGGATTAGTAGCTTATATGGTCTATTGGATTGTAGAGCTTTCGTTATTGTGCTGAACGTATTTGAACCACCGTCTCGCGGAGCTCATTACGTATGCGTGTTCTCTTCGATTCGACTTTCTCGATATGTTTTCGGAATCCGTGAAGCGGTTTTCGCATTTGTTGGGGTGGCCACCTCTGCATCCACGTTTAGTCGCTTGATCCCCAACCATAGCGCATAAAGCGTTACCAGCCCCAGTTGGCATCAGCCAACTGAGCAAGACTGTGCCAACTGAGCTTTTATCTAATTAGACTTTTCCGGCTTTTAGCTTTCCGCCACCAAGTACTAATTACGAGGTCATCATTACCTCGCCATGTAGCCATTCTCATCGATGCACGATATAACAATCCGGACTCTTCGCCTTTAAGACCATCAGCTGTTGAGACTGCTTCCTTCCTCGTTTATTTTCGGCCGAAAATTAACCATGATCCTCTTTCGCATTGTTCCGGTCTTCATCCTTTCAATGCCCTCACTGTCGCTGGGCGGATCCACTACTCGAACATGGGGTGATCTTGTGAGGCAAGATCCAGCCGCGAAAGCCATGCTACTTTACTGTGAATTGATCAAGGAGCCTCAATCCGGTTGTGCCTCCACGTTCTTTGGGTTCGACAAGAACGTGGCAGTTTCGACAGTCGTTGCAAGGAAAGCTGCCTGGGCATGTTTGGAAAGTCAACATCTCAAAAATGTGGCAGCGTTTACGAATCTATTCAACGTGGACATGGAAAAAATGTCCATGTACGCATCTGGCCCCACACTCGAAGCACCGCCAAAAGGTTATCATTAGGAATGGAGCGAAGAAGCAAAAGCGAAGGCTAGGTCAATCGGCTGGGAAACACAAACCAAGGCGGACGCGGCAATGAGGGTTATTGAGCACTCCGAACCTCAAGGGGCCAAACCACTCCACGATGAACATGATGTCACCGCAGGTGGTATAATTACAGTCGTGGAATTGCTTATAGATGCTGGGAATGGATATGGGGCTGCTCTAAGGGCCGGAAACGACCCGTTGTCCGTTGGAGTGTCTCCAGATCGGCTCGTTCCCAACACTGCGAATCCTGGAGAGCCGCCTGCTGAAAAGAAGCCTCCTCAGTCCCCGCCTAGCCACGAACCAGAGACCCCTCACGACACACCTCCCCCGGTCTCGACCAGCTCCGAGATTATCTTTCGGGGTGATATTATGGACGTGGATCTCACAGACGATATTATTGCAACTCCTGTCATACAGGACGAGACAACACGCACGGCTATGCAAGCCTGCCACGAATCTGTTAAAGCAAAGTTATGGCAGCATATAGGCTCGGTGACCACTGATCCCAACGCCGAAACACCAGAGGAGGGTAAAGCCCATGCAGAGTGGCTCAAGAGTCTCGGCATGTGCGATAAAGACTACTACGGCGGTAAAACATGTGCAGCGTCGAAGAAAAAGCAGGATGATGTACCTCTGCGGCCAGATGAGCAAGCTGCCAGGGACCAACTTAAACAACATTCGGTCTGCCCGGCCAACATGGTATCACCATCAGATTGCAACAAGGCGAAGCAGCAGCTTTTTATGCGCTTCGTCATGCCTGACTTCCTTGGCGAGCCTATCAAGGGGATCTTCCATAGCGGAAAGGCGATTCCTTACATGCCACGCCTCAACCTAGATTTGGGTTCTGGCGAGGGCGGCCTGAAACCATCGGTTCCAGGCCGCCCTCCCTTCAAAACCAAGGATAGACTAAATAATGTAAGTTAGAAAGCGTTAACTATAGCTTTAGAATTCTAGGATATACCAATTAAATATTAAAAATGTAGTATTAATAGTAGATAAGAGTAGAATATAGTGTTAGAGAGTAGTAACGCATGTGACGAGAATGTCAGATGTAAAAAAACAAACAAACAACTCACATGATAACTTAGAACACGTAACGTAGGTCGTGGCGTAACGGAGGGAATGGCGTAACGGCGGTAGTGGGGTTAGAACCACCCCATCAAAACCATTAAAAAATCGCAACAATTCAATTATTACTACGCTAATTCATCTATATCATCATCAGAAAGCTCCTCTTCGCTCTCCTCACTCTCTCCTTCACTCTCACAGTGAGTTAACGTAGGTCGTGGTGTAACCGGCTACATGGTGTAACCGGCTATTTTGAAAACCCCACCAAAATCCAGGAGTAGAGCACTAAACCACCAAACCACCAAACTACTAACTTAAACCACCAAACTGTCAAACTAACTTAATATGGTAGAGCGCAAGAGCATAAAGGCTCAGGAGCTTGATTTAAGAGTTTCTAAGGCTATTGAAGGAGTTAAGTTAGGAAAATTCAAGTCAGCAAATGCTGCAGCTATAGCCT
The DNA here is from genome assembly GCA_000750935.1 of Pseudogymnoascus sp. VKM F-4519 (FW-2642). NCBI lineage: Eukaryota > Fungi > Ascomycota > Leotiomycetes > Thelebolales > Thelebolaceae > Pseudogymnoascus > Pseudogymnoascus sp. VKM F-4519 (FW-2642). The sequence continues at coordinate 20,415 of JPKD01000651.1, forward strand.
TCAGGCTAAGACCAGATACAGTGCGGAAGCGAATAAGTGGTGTACACCAAACGCGCAGAGAAGCACGTCTAAAACAACAGCTCCTATCAAAAAACCAGGAAATTATTCTCTTAAAGTGGATTAAAGAGCTTACTACAAGCGGCTACGCTCCTAGCCATCAGATATTACGTGAGGTTGTAGATGAAGTCCGGTCAAATAAGTGTCGCGTTTTTCAGCCTCAACAGCTACAACAACACCAACAACAACAACAACAACAAACTCAACAACTACAACCTAAGTTACCACTTGGGCAAGATTGGGTTCCACGATTTATTCAAAGGCATCCTAACTTACGTGTTAAGTTAGGACGTAGAGTTGAGGCACAAAGG
>JPKD01000653.1:0-26030 GCA_000750935.1 Pseudogymnoascus sp. VKM F-4519 (FW-2642)
AAGTGTAGCTGGCGCACACCTAATTGTAGAGTGGATTTAGGTGTTCATAGCAAGCACCACTTCAAGTAGCCCATTCTTCCATTCTGTAGACCCGTGATCCATTTTCTATGCCTAGAGCTTATTCTCAACAACTCTATTTACCTGCTTAACTAGGCCTTACGTTTGTAGTGATTATAGTGCCCCATTTACCACCTATATTCTATACTTCTATAGTAAGAGTAAGAGAGCCCCCTTAAATTCCTTCCCATTATCAGCCTGCATAATCTTTAGAGGTAAGAAAGCTGTAATGAATTGAGTAAAGCACTCTATAATAGGCTCTACGTGCTTGCTTTTCAATAGGAATAGCTGTGTATACTTTAAGAAGTAATCCTTTATATGAAGAATCCATTTATACTGCCCTAACGGCTTATAACGACCCTAATAGCTTATAGCGCATATTAATTAGGTCAATTTAAACTCTCTCCTACACCTGTCTACTTATAATAGGAACTAATGGAGCTTTTGTAGTATTTAGCCTATTTAAAGTGTAATTCTTACACCGTTTGAGTATAAACTCTACATCCTCTCGCTTTATTCCATAGTACTGTTGTACCGTTTAAGTATGAACTCTACATCCTCTTGCTTTATTCTATAGTACTGTTGCTTAATTGTAGGCCACACCTTATTCTAGCCTGTATGTAGAAGCTTAAGGTGCTCTTCTATAATAATATCAAAGACCTCTGCTTTCTAAACTACATATTAAGCGTTTAAGTATCATACGTTGCTTTTTCTATAGAGCTTATTATTTATAAGCTTAAAATCAGACTACGCACGATGCTTAAGGTTCTTTACTTCCTTATGTGTTGCTTTAAAAGCAGTTAGGTTCTATAGTATTACGCATATACGCTCCTATTTATCATATAAGAGCTGCTCGCGATTATAGTAAGTTGTACTACTTATATACGCTTCAAAGGCAGTGCGTACATCGTTCGGAAATGGATTAATCAAAGTAATAGTAGCCATTATTACGTATAGGTGTATAATATGAAGCTTTAATATTCTATTCTACTCTATCTACCCCGCTCCTTGGCAGTAGGTTGGTGGTTAGGCCGGCCCATTGGCCAACTGGCCGGCCAGTTGGCCAACTAGAATAGTTGGTGGTTGGGCTGGAACATATATGTCCTTCATCTGAGCATCATCTGGTGGTCCCCCCCAAATTAGACTACCGACGACCTTCATCCATCCGATCACTATTCTCTAATTGTACTACGGCCACAAACAATCTAGGTACTGTTTTAGGTACCCATACACCTCACTAAGCTCTTGCTGGTTATCACACGATGATACTAGTAGTTGACCGCACACCTCAATTTCCTGCTGCAAAGTGCCACCACGCGTAAATAAACCACTACAACCACGTAAATATAACATAGCGCTATAGCAGCAGTGAACTATGTAATTAGATTCAGAATGAATAGCCTGCGAACTAGCAACTAGGAAAGGGCCAAATGGCAAACTAAGTGTAGGGAGAAGTTAGCTAATCATATTCGTAAGTGTACTTAGTATATAATAAGCTATATCTAATTGTGTTATATAACTAGACTTCTAACTTAGGCTTACTATTCTCTCTATTAATGTTAAGCTTATAACAAAACCTAAGGACCTATATTAATAGAGTATTTTAACAGCTAGAAAGGCTGCATTGTTTAATAAACAATTAAGCAAGCACTTAACTAGAGCCTATATCAACCTATGTAACAGAGTAGGAGTACACTTTAAGGCTATGCTAGGAAAAGGCGCTATAGGCTATAGACAAGAAACACGACTCGTTATAACAAGTATAGCTTTTAATGTACTAGAGAAGAGTAGAGATTATCCTTCTAGTAATACAACTACTTTTTAACCTAGCGCTAAAGAATGGCATTAGAGATTTAACGTAGAAGTGGTTATAAAAGAGGCTCTAGAGATCAAGATGATAGGAATTAAAGGAGAGAATGCAGAACTGCTAACTGAGATGAAAGCCCTTTGCGAAGAAGAAGCAACGCGGATCTAAGAACTTGAGAAAGCACAGGAGGCTCTACTAATAACATCGCGCATACTTCAAGAACGACCATTAAAGGCATTTGAAGACTTACAAAAGATTACATATGCCGCAACCTCCCTAAAGCTAGGAAGCAATCTATGTATGTAGTCTCGTCTAAAACAAACTGCTTGATGTATTCTAACTAAGCAGCCGAAGTAGTAGGGCCTAAATGATAGCGCTAGGGAAGCAAGGACAGTCAGGTGTGTCCAAATAGATAGATTGATAGAATATAAAAGTATATCACTAATATTGACCAAGTGCACCCAATACTGCTGAATTGCGAAGTTTTAGTCTGCTTCTCCGTATTGCCTATGTTATAACAACTGCGTATTATGTAAGTTAGTCCTGTCCATTAAACAAAAATCTCCTCCCTTTCCTCTTTCTTCGAGTAAACCCAGTCACTCAAACAACTACCCAGTCTCCAGCTAATGCCAACTGTCTCTTTCCCTCCAAACCGCCTAACCCCCAACCCTCATTCTCTCCCTCACCCCGACCCCATATCTCTTCCTCCACCACTATCCAATACACTGGTCGACTCTCGCCCCACGACTGCAGCCGGACGTGCCCCATCAAGCTTCCCTCCGCTACCCCGTGCTGCTCCTTGTACCAATGCTTCTCAACATCCTCTGCGGACCTTGATCGAAAATCAAGACAGCGCCTACATCGAACCCCATCTACTACCCGTATCCCGCATTGTGGTCTTAATCCATCCTCTGGAACGTCTTTCTGCTTTCCCCACTGGTTTCCTATCAAATCAATGAACCCGGGTCTGCGTCTCTCCGCTCAACGACTAGATGCAATAGACTGGCCATTTACTTGATCCCATCCTTGATCCAAATGCTCAAATATCGCAATAGAAACGTCACTCGGCTGCATCCATGGGGGATTGGGTCGTCTTCTAGGAGCTGGAGACACGGTCCTGGCATTCGAGGTGACGTGGGTTCCATCGACGAAACCAGGAAACTCATTCATCCCGTTGCTTCCGCCATGAGAATTAACCAAACGTATCAATTTTCCTAACACAGCGAACTCGAGTTTCAGCTTAACGCTATAAATGACACCCTTGAGAGTGACTTGAATTGCGTAGTAGCTTGCATATTCAATGGCGATAAGGCTGAGATCCATGGTGATGATGAACAAATTAATGCCGAGAAGTTAATAAATGATATTGCGATTTCGCCTTTCCGGGTTCAGGTTCAAAAGCTTGATCGTCTCGGCGACATAAAGTCCAGAAATGATAAACTCTTGGATGTAAAATCCAGTCATCTCTATCTTCTCTATAATATTATATCCTTGAATAAAAGCTTGCGTGGAGCCCTTGGCATTAGATCCATATGTTAAAACTGTTGTAGGTATGTAAAGGGTGATAGAGTTAATGATAATTATATACAGAACCAGCCGAAGGATTTTTCGGTCCATGAGAACAAGATGAAGACGCGAGTAGAGGACAAGAGACTAGCTAGTGACTATCACGTACTAGCTGATGGTGGAGAGCGTGACGTATATCCAGGAATCTGCAAGTTGGAAGAATATAAGAAAGAAGCCTAGAGAGTACGGTATGATGCTGATCGACGCAGAAAGCAGAAGGCTCTAGAAGTATAGGCCTTTGTACTAGTGGAATGAGTTAAAAATGAGGAAGATGAGTTCTATGGCATTATACCAGGATATTCCAAACAAGGTCGCAAGAGCTGTGCGTAAGCCTTGGCTGTCTACTCTAGTCCCTTGCCCAAGGCCGTCCGTCCCAGCACGTGCCATGATGTGATCTCGTACTGTCTAACTGTTTCTCGATAGAGAACCATCAAGGGTAGCAGTTAAAAGGCTCTCATGCAATGACAGCAAACAGCAGCATACTGAGGGGTTACTAAAGGCAGACCACAATTAGCTAGTCTTCAGAAGGATGTCGGAGGGCCGTTTGGGTGGCGAATCACCCGATTACAGCGCTAATTAAGTAGTCGGCCCCAACATCATCCCAATTAGCGGAGGCCACCATCTGCAATTTAGTAATAATTCCAGGAGGCAGCCTTGGAGTCTAAGACTCGAGGGTGTCAATTGTTGCATATAGATAGTTAATATATTTTAATTTCAAGCAAAACGACTGGGCATTACGTGCGGCGTGAGACCTTGAAAATTCGTTGCGAAAATGCACCCATGCGTGTTCTGTAGGCACGCCAGCACGGAGTCAACTGGAACTGGGCCAAAATCGCCCTTTATTTTATTCCGCAGTCTGGATAGTGGCACTAATGAAGAAAATGGCGCATAGGACCATGAAGGTGTAATTTTGCTATTTGCAATCTAGAGCTGTCCGCTGGAAGTCCGAAATCCTCCTTAAAGCTCGCAAGGACTAAAACACTGCCCATCACGCCGGTCTCATAACCTGTCTTGGTCAGTGACTGCACTGAAAACAGTTCCATAAAAGAAGTGGGCACTAGGCATACCGAAAAGAAAAGAGCCCATATACGCCACGCTTGCGCGTATATTCTCGCAAGTTCTTGAACAGGATTTTTGCCATATAGAATAGAGGTCCCTCCCTTCAGCCCCCATGACCTGGCTCCCTGGGCTTCTGTGAGACCTTAGGTCTACGCGTTACACCTAGACCTTGTGACTTATCTGCAACGAAACTCGAAAAGTCTTAGCGATACGGTAGGATCGAAGCACCAAGGAGTAGGTGGTTGCTACACCGGGCCTTTTCTTCTCGGTATTACCATAGCAGCCCCTTAGGACGAAATCTCTCTCTGATCAGGGACTCAGGTATCACATTCTCGACTACTAAAACAGAAACATCGAAACAGCAAACCCTAGAACAAACGAAATTCGAATCTCTATACACATCATAATGCTCACTCCACCACTCTAAACCTTCAACTCAACCTCAGTCATAGACACACTTCTATCACCATCAGACTTTCCCTCCATGCCCTGCGAGAACTTGATAACCGGCACGAATTTCGTGGATTTTCTAGCGCTGGATACAGCCTCGTACAGCTCACCGACTTGCTCGAGCGTCATACCCTTCGTCTCATACACAAAGAAGTAAACGAAAAGGGAGGACAGGAAACAGCAAGTCCCCCAAACAAAGAACACCTTTGCTCCGAGGGCAGCATTGCCTGGCCCCTCGTCAACCATGTATGGAGTGGCGTATGCGATGGCCCAGTTGAAGAGCCAGTTGCTGGCGATGGAGCAGGCGACTGACTTGGCACGGAGACGAAGGGGAAAGATCTCGCCCTATTTATTTGCGTTAGTGCCTAGGTTAAGTTGAGATATGGGAGTGTAGTGAGAACTTACAACGACGACCCAGCCAACGGGTCCCCAAGAACAAGCAAAGAAGAAGATGTAGAAGCAGACAAAAGCGATTAGGACTTTGTTAGCGACTTGGTTATCGGTGGTGACTCCAACGATGGAGATGATGAATTGGCAGAGACACATTCCGATGGCTCCGAACAATAAGAGAGGTCGTCGTCCCCATTTCTCGACGAGTACCAAGCCTGGAATGGTTGAGAAGACGTTGACCAAGTTTGTTGTTAGGCCGATAAGGAAGGGGTTCTCGATACCGCTGTTCTTGAAGAATTGAGTGCCATAGTAGAAGATGAAGTTAATACCGCTTAATTGCGAAAGAGCCATGACAGCGCAGCCTGTAAAGAGCCGCTTGCGTTGGGAGCCAGCCTTGGAAATACATTCGAGCCATGAAGTCTTCCCTAGAGTTAGTTCGTGCTCGTAGTTGGCGACGATTTCGTTCAGTTCCTCCTTAAGTGTGGGAGAATCGGCGGGAAGACGACGAAGGCGACCAAGCGATGCAAGAGCCCTGTCCCTCTTTCCCTTCATGACGAAGTAGTGAGGGGTTTCCGGGAGATACAAAAGGCCACCGGCTAGGATGATTGCCCATAGTGCTTGGATTATGACGGGGATTCTGTAGCTGCCACTGTCGTTTCTGTTATGAGTTGCATTGTTGATGATTGCGGCGAGGAGTAGCCCGAATGTTAGGGTCAGTTGGTAACTAGGTGAAGGTTCGTAAGTCGTTTGATATGTGTTGGAGTTTGGATTAAAGCTTACGTGGAAATCAAACTACCGCGAATCCATTTAGGTGCAGATTCAGATTGATATAGAGGAATGAGCGAGGAGATTAATCCGACTCCTACTCCTGCAATGCATCGACCTGCAACAAAGAGCGGGATAGCTTCAGCAATGGCCTGGAGCAAGACACCGACTGTGAAGACAATACATGCGACTAGTTTTGGAGTCAGGACATTGAACATAATTGCTAGGACTGATTGGAAATTTACCTAGAATACCCCATCGTCTACCAATACGATCACCGATTGGTGCAGCAGTCAAAGCACCAACGAACGTGCCAACCGAAAGAATAGAGACAATGATCGCTTGCTGGCTAGATGTAATGTATTTCTGTCCGTCGGCATTGGTATCAGTGGCGAAAAGTTTAACCCAGTAGTCTTCACAATGTGTTACTACCATTTTTACATACTTTGCAATTCAAACAAACTCACCCATTGCCAAAATACCACCAATAGTCCCAGTATCATAACCGAACAGAATTCCTCCAAAGGCCACAAAAGCACCCATCAAGATGGCAGGGAGGGAAGAACCCTCGGCCTGATGAGGCACCTCAAAGAAGGTTTTGAAGAGACCCATGGTTTCCAATGTCGAAGTATTCGAATTATCGCAAGTACAGTAGTTGTAATCAAGAAGTGTTGATTGACGATGAGATGAGAGCAAGCATATCCGAGAAACCAAACCCGGGGAGATCCATCTCTTTATAGACCCCCAGAGATATATCCACGATTTCCTTGGTATGGGATGCAGGGAGACTTGTCAGCTGAAACTAGCTTCCATTATTGATCTGGGGATACCCCAGCTTTTCAGAGAGCTATTCTGTTTCCGGAGGACCGTGATAAGCAGCACTTTTGCGGAGACGAGGGGGTGGGGAACCCCATATGGAGTGTAGGTCATAGGTGGGTTCAATAAGGGAGTAGCAGTGCAGGTTCAAAAAGTATAGCAAAGGTGCTCAAACTCCGCACCTGCCTTGGCGGAAGCCGTCGGAGACGCCCAGAATGGAAGTGGCCGCCCTCACCCTGAACCCCGCAATACTCCAAGAGCTTTCTCAACAGCAAAGTTCTGACTTGTTTGAATCTAGAGCGCATCCAGTCCCTTGCTGATTTGTTTTACATCTGAGAGTTGGGGCTCTTAATTAGCAAAGTGGCAGGCTCATAGTGGGCCGGCTTGACATTTGGGGCTAATCTGTTGGAACTGAGAGCCACCACGGTAAATCAGATTGATCAAAGTAGAATAGTAAATGCGTAATAAAATCTTTAAAAACAGATTATAGCCAGTGTAACCACTAGCTTAATTGCGGGCTAGCCGACATAAAACGATTGGAATTCTAATAATCTAAGATATATCTTAGATAAAAAGTAGAGGAGTTAAAAAAAAACTAAACCATGGACTTCCCCACTGGATGGTACAGATTTTCGTGGGGTAGTTGCGGAAATCCGGCCCAGGTGGCCCACTGTTACCCGCAAATAATGGATCCATCCCCATTCTGAGAAAGTGCGTGCATTTGAGGTTTTCGAAGACTCGCCCCAAGGAGGAGAGACAAGCATATTGTGGGGAGGGAAATTTGCGGAGGTGCTTTCTGTCTAGAAAGTAGGCGATGAATGGCTGCACGGCGCAGGTCACAATGACTAGGACGAAAATCCCTCCTGTTATGACGTATTGGCAAGGTTCTAAGGGTGCAGCCAGTAAGTTACCTTGGAGAAGCATGACTCTAGTACTAAGTCAAGGGAAACTTGGGATGATACTGAAGTACAAGATTGGAACTCGAATTGTCTGATGATTTACTTCCTCCAGCTTTCTCGTCACTCTCCTCGGCCATAGATACCATCATTGCTGTTGATTGAGAGGTCTTTGCAAGCTTCTGAAGTAGGAAGTGCGCCCAGACGTTATTGAACTCCGGAGTGTGGCGTTTACACATGACAGGCTCGAACAAAACTAAGGAGTTTGCCGTTTTGTAAGTCTGCCTCCGCCCTCCTGCAATTGGGAGAAATTCTTCTCAATGGACTGGGGAAAGAGCGGGGACCCCGGCTACTGCGATTCTCATTTTCTTCGCATGACCATACCACTGTGGATAGTTCAACCTGCAGATTTGAATGCATGGGGACCAGACATTGCACCATTGACGCCGCGCCATTGACGGCTCAATTTTGCGGCGTCACCAAGGCTCGACACGGCCCAACAGATCTCAATTAATTCCGGTGGAACGAATAAATGGGATTACTGGATAAAATATATTTGTACCGTCACAGCTAAGAGGGGAGAACAAGCAGTTGAGAAGTACTTTTTTCTTTAGAAAACGGTACTCTGTCTGGGGCATGTACTTAGCGAAGCAGGGCAGGGCCATCAATGGTCTGAAAATGGATCCAAAAGTTGATGTAGTACAATAAATTTAAATCAAAGCACAGTTATGGTGTCGAAGCCTCCAGACCATCCCTGAAGAATCGATTGGGGCTCCAGTATTGTCAACCTCAGGCCCTGAATTCCTGACGTCCCACTGTCGCAACTGCACTGATTCACACATAGGGGCAACAATAAAAATTGCAGCCCTCGGCCAGCACTTCCACGTCTACAATTTACAAGCATGTACCTTGCGTCTTAGCCCGACCAACCAAATCTATCACCGGAAACCCGGACTCCTAAGGGTATTTGTTGAGAGGCTACGCGTTGAAATGGCTCACTCGCCCGCCGCCGTTGTGCTTCTGTCTACCCCCTCTACACTTTTCTAGCTCTCAGAAGTGCTCAATAGGTAGACAAGCATCTAACTTGCGGCACATCATGCAGACCGCATGTGCCATACCCAAGATATCGATATGTCCTAACTGCCTTCACTCCTGCGTGCCTACAGAACATAGTTTTTATCGGTGCCGTGTTGTTGTAAATTACCTATGGGGGGAATTTGACGCACTCAAGGCCGACAATAGATGTCACACCTAACGGAACCAATAAGGCTAAGAGAATTACGTGGCATATGTGATTGCGCCACCCAGGTCAAATTAATGATCTTATCCTTTCCATGGAAAGGAGGGGTCCAGATTTCTCTCCAGGCATGCCTCGAATCCATCCAGATTGAAGGATGGATCAAACATCCCGAATATATCCACATCAGCTATTGTGTCAAAAATTGAAGGGTCAAAATCTTGCCATGTTTGGCTGGGAACTTGTTCCCCATTTATTGCCGACATCTCGTTTGGAACTGGATTGGGGTCAGCTGGACCAAATCCAATGAAAGGACAACCTCTTATCTTATACGGTCAAGACTGCATGAGGCTTGGTGGACTTACGATTCTGAACCGCGAGGGCTGATGAACGATCACCCATGTTCCCCACGTGGGTTTGATTTTGTGCAGTGGGCGCTATCGGGGTTTTGGTCTCCGAGACTGCGACTATAGAAACAACTCTGTCCATTTCCTTGAGTAATTTCTTTCCCATTTCCGCCGTGGTTGCCGCTGACAGATACACATCTTTGAGGTCTGAAAGAGCATCGCATATTGTTTGAAATTGAGCCCTAGCACGTGCTCGATGTAATGGAATCGTGCCATGACGCATTTCGCGGTATGCTATACTCAAAGATAATGAAAGGGCATAGGGCACAAACGGGAATAACACTAGTTGGTCGTGGAGTTCACGCCTAATTGTGGAGCTTAGAGTAGATGTCGAAAGACTCTGGCGGATATATGGAGCCGATGAGCGTCGCAAATCGGCCAGCGATTTGGACCGACAGGAAAGAATTGTTACAGCGTGATAAAGGGTCTCAATTGTGGCTACTGGAAATTAGTAAGAACAGTCGAAGTTGGGGTTTGTAAACGAATGTAGTTCTCTAATCGATGAAGCAAATCGAAGCTTACTTACCCAGAGAGGATGTACCAATGCCTGAGCTATCACATCTTGCTACTAGGTCCTCGAAAGATGGGTAAGGCACATCCAAAAACGGGTCGGGGCCTGCAGAAGGGCGATAAAGTCCAATCACTTTGTCCAGCATGTTGACCACTTGGATGAAGAGCCGGAAGCACGGCTTTTGCTGTTCAAAACATTGCTGGAGATCGTTACTTAGATCTCGCTCGTGAATTTGCACGGGCCTTCCATTCATTGCTGCATTCATACGATCGATGGCCCAGATGCAGATCAATAGTGTCGTAGCATATTGGTCCCTGAGGATTTCTTCCTCCCCTCTAACGTGTAAACCAATGGATTGGACATGGTGAACTGCTAGTGAGCACATCTGCGATGATAAATCTCCGCCATCTGGCCCGTCAATGAACTGTGACATGAGAGCCAGCACTTGTATGAGTACTATCCTATCGGTGACGAGTGCCATCTCAGTACAGATCCTCATGGCTCCTCCGATCCTGTCCCCAAATTCTCTGCATTTTAAAACGCCGTCTGCGTCTCCCAAAAATAGGTGCTCTTTGGCAGCAAAATTCTTCGAGGCGGCTAGACAGACCCCTTGTTGGAGGAGAATGCGGCCAGGGTCCGTCTGATCGAGGCTGTGATAGATATTTTCGTCTATGACGGGAAATATTGGGTGGATTTTCTCAAAGTAGATGTTCGACAGAGCAGCAAACTTGTGAGGTGGAGGCATGGTTGCCAAGCATTCCTGCTCCAGCACTGGCACGAGAACTTTTTGAACCAAAGACGCCGATCTATAGAAAATGCTGGCTGGTGAAGAATCGGCCATGGTGACCGGCATTCCTTGAGAAGCTCTCCTATTCAGCGTATTCGTGAGCCAAACCCCAACGCTGTCGCTTATGGAGGCTCCACGATTTGCAACAGGGCTCGTTGCGGCCAGGAAAATGCCCTCGGGGCTTAAGTCCCCAATAAATCGCGAACCAAGATTCTCCTGGAACTGTGGTTGTGATTGTGACCGTACATCTTCAGCTCGCTTATGCTGGGGTTGTAATTGTGATTGTACGTCTTCCACTTGGACATTTGCTCTCTGGGCCCGCGCTCCAACCATCGTTGCTGGGTCGTCGCCACCATGAAGCGGAGCTGTCGGCGACATAGATGCCGCCGCAGGAGCTGTGTGGGGGTCGGAGCTCGTGCTTGGGCCAGAATCAGAAGATGTATTTCTTGGGTTTTGAGAGGAGCGGCAAGCGCTTGCGGCGCTGGCCCCAGAGTGATGGCATCGCTTTTTTCGTTTCCGACAGGGAGAGCAGGCCCCCGAGACCTGCTTCCGCTTCTGTGCACCAACGTCGGCCGTCACGAATTTGAACATTGCGCTTCCAAGAGGTGGTGTTGAGGGATGAATGGTGCTTCTCGTGCGGTCCCCACGAAGCCAGTGGCGTTGTCGTATTTGAGGAGCGAGCGGACTTCCCTAATCGGTAATGGTCCGTGCGCTATGCACCCTAGTATGTCACTCCCCTTTCAATTGGTCTCCGCGTCCTAAGGCGAGTCAGGTTGCAACAGAAACTCCTAACGGGTCTCAGGATCCACATAAATCATGCCAAATATGAAGTGGAGAGGGCAGCCAAGGAAGCGGGTATACCGACCACTGTCATTCTTCCTGGCAATTGTGCGGAGTTTACGCTGAACACTTTGTGAGTGTTTCACTCGAGCTTGACAACGTCGAGTATAGCTGCAAATCAGCAGTCTCCGGCATCAGGGCTATGGGAGTTAATGTTACTGGGAACAAACTTCTGGAGACATTGCTCACCACATACTGAACGTATGCTGGGTAATAGTTCTGTTATCCCTGGCATAACGAAGCTCTGGATGAGGGGTATTGATTCAGCCAAGCAATATTTCATTGCGGCAAGTTCAAGTTGTCGGATCTGACCGTATTCAGACGCTGATAGTGGTCACTGAGCAGCACGCGAAATTAGATCGGAGCAGCATACGCCTCTATTTTTGCCTCTACACCTATTTCACGACTGTGTAACAGACATATAGGCAGGCGGTAGCGTCCGAGCTCACGTAAGAGGCCAACAGAGGATTATGTGATATGGCAACAGTATATATACCTCATATATATAAATTTAAGGTGGACTATGCTTCGTTGATGTGCTAATGCAATCTTAATAGCCTAGGATTTTGTTCACCTCACGCGCAAGCACCTCTTGCTTCTCGCTCTGTCCATCAGTTTTCAGGGGACTCAAACCCATAGCGAGCCTGCCAGGTTCGCCGAAGATATCTTCGCTCTTTGCTCTGTCGGTAAATTCAGATTCGCCGGCTCCACCTGGGAAATCGGGCGGAGGGACTCCTTTCAGGAAAGAGTCCCGCTGTTGCGCTATATATTGCTACATAATGTCAGACCAAAATCTTGAGTAGTACAAACCAAATATCTTACCGCATTGTTGGGAGTCAGCGGAACCGATGGAATATAGAAAACGCAAGCGTCAGCATTTCCTGTGTTCTCGCTCTCTGTACCATGAATACTGTCCGCACTCCAGAAAACTAAGGAAATTAGCACGATTCTGCTTCGACGTGATAGATCCTTACCAGCATCACCCGGTTCAACAGTAGGATATGGTATCATAGTTTCGTTTAGCAAGAGGTGGGGGTGGTAATCAGGGCTATGCTCTTGAGCAGTTCCAGGGTTTGCCCCGTGGAGGAAGACGTTACCATCATCATCGTCAAGGGAGAACTTCCATCCATTTAACGAGCCCTTCTGAGTAGGTTTGAAAAATGGTCTGAGCATCCAGTAAGCGGTGGATGGTTGCAGTATAGGGTGAACAACAAGAGTCCCTGGTTTCATCAGCGACAATCGATGCGTACACCTCTCACCAACTCACCTTGATTGGGTCCATGACGAGATAACCCGAGCCAGCCTTGAAATGTTCGGAACACAGAGCAGGCTCCTGGCCCGTTGTACATGTTCATATTGGCATCAAGCCGACCGGACAGGTCCCACGGGTCGTACTCTTGCCACTTTATATATTTAGTCATACTTTCAATAGCGTCATGTGGAATGCTTCCTCTTACCTTTCCTTGGAAGATCTTACGATAAACATGATTGTAGGATTTGTCCTCCCACCTTTCGACGCCTCCACCGTCCACATGGGGGGAAAGCGCGAATTGCTTGTCGCCTGGTGGACGAATTTGCACTCGGTCACAATAAGAGAGCGGAACTGTCAGATCAACTGCCATGGTTTAAGTCAGCTTTAGCGGAAGAGGGGTTTGCAGATGTGGCACAAACTTATCTGGTTAGCATCAGCAGTGTACAACTGATTCATCCACGACTGTGTGGCAAGCATGTTCGGATGCGACCTCGCCTTGACCTGAGATGGGCTCCAGTAAGACTCGTAGACAACCTGGTTCAGGTCAGCACCCAGCCGCATAGAAGACAAGCGGCCGATTTACCTTTTCGTCTGCGTTCGAGGGGAATCCCTTGAATTTGTGTGCGGAAAGATATTGGCGAGCGTCAGAAAGAAGCGTTTCAGTGACATCGTTTGGCATAACCCCTCTAATAACAGCAACACCGGTTTGTCGAACAGCATCGACGCTAGCTGAAGGTACAGTACCGCTTTGAATGTCCGAAAATTTGATCTGAGGAATGATCTATTTTTATTTAGAACTACGTTCTGCTTTCATGCAAGAAGATTTTAGATCAAACAAAATTTGGATCAAACGTACAGATTCTCTCTTGGTAGCAACTTCTTCGGTCCGGACTTTTAAAACCTCGACCAAATTATCCCACGATTTTTGAATTTGCTCTTCAAATCCGACGGTGAGCGTATGTTTCAGGTGTCGAAATCGATCGGGCAGAGGTTCGGCCTTTCGACCAGAGAAAGATGTAAAAACAGACGATATATCTCCTTCCTGTTTGTCTTTTCGGGTGAGAGGTGCGGACTCAGTTGCCAAGCGTCGCTTGGCTGGCATAGTGGCAAGGTTTCCTGAGCATTTTCCGGCACGAAAGGTAGGGCACTTGAAGCATTTCGATCCAATAGGCCTGTTCATAATGAGACTCATTACGACTTTGCTTTGTTGTGTAGGGCACTCTTGTAAGGCGTGAGGCTGCCTTTATAATCCTCTCCGCTTTGGGCGACTTCTACGCGGCATGCTACCACAAAACTAGTATCTCCGAAGCGGTGCTACCGAAAAGAGAAACATCGGCATTGGTTGTGTGAGACTGGAACTAACCTAAGCGAGTATCTCCGCGGCGGCGCTACCGAAAAGAGAGCGTCACACATTGGTTGTGTGGAGACTAGGAATAACCTAAGGGAGTATCTCCGACCGAAGCGGTGCTACCGAAAGAGAAGTCCGTCTGTCACCTACGGCCTGTAGCCGTGCAGTACACTTATTACCATTTCATCATGTTTCATTTACCAGGGGGGTGATGTGCAGGCTATTGCTGACCGTGTCATTTGCCATTCTAGTAATATTCAATAACGTTGTGCATCGCCTGCCCTTCATGGCATCATGAGAGATGGCCCCCCATTGTTTTTTAGCACTCTTGATTTCACAATGGAGAGCATGATCAGTCTCGTCCTAGCGCTATTCAATTTGACTTCTCCCAACTACTAACAAAGTAGCACTACTATATCCTATTAGACAATAGCCTTTGAAGCACTCTTTGCCTCCTCCACTATAACCACTTCCCCCTTCACCACCTCCGCATCATCCAGTCTCACCGCACCTGGCTCTATCTCCTTTTCATCTCCCACAAACTCCCTTATCTCATCCTCACTATGCTCACTCACCTTCGTAAATGCACAAAAAAAGTTGTGCAAACACTAACCAACATAATAATCGACGTGCTCAAATACATACTTCTATAAGAAATCTTGAGACCATCCAGACGCCACACGATGGCAGCCGCAGCGGATTGGATGCTCTTGTACCAGCCTGAGTAATGCGAGAGGGTGGCAGAGTTGTTAGAGAGGGAGCCCATGAGCCAGTAGGCGTAGGCTTGGAAGCAGCCGTCGTAGAAAGCGTACATTATGTACATTACTAGGTAAGGGAAATAGCGAGCGGATTCGGTGCTAGAATTTCTGTCAGGATAAATCCCTCAATTTTCCTTTCCTGCAGTGTTTTGGCTTGGAAAGGGTATTGGAAAGGCCCTTACACGTCAATCAACGGATGAGGAGTCACTCCTCTCACAGCATCCTTTGCGAATTTCCATCCACCGCCCCAGATTCCAACTGTGGATATCAGGATATAGATGATGCCTATTTTTGCGCGAGCGCTGCGGCCCATGTGTTTCGATTGGAAGGGAAAATCGAGGAATGTGCCCATGCACCAGACGCCGACCATGTTGAAGAAGTTGGACCAGAGACCGTTGAAGGAGCGGGTTCTAAGAGTAAAGTTGGGGGCGTTAAAATCGTTACCCTCTGGAAATTTGGGAGTCAGTGGCTGCTGTAAAAAAGAGAACTCGGGGGATTTGGAATCGGAATCGGAATTTTACTCACGGTAGGTGTAGAACCAGTTCGAGGCTGCAAAGTAGGGGAAGAGTGTAATAATCCACCAATTTGTTCGGAGAACTTTGTACATGCCTTTTAGTTCGGAGCTAGAGTACGTCAGTTATAGCTTTGGGGGTAGTAGTTGGTATACTAACGTCCAGGTTGGAGCTGGGGGGAGAACGACTTTAGAGCCATCGGTGCGGATGATCTTGTCAGAAGGTAGGAGGAGTAGCGGGATGCAGCAACCGCAAAGTATGATAACAATGAAAGCAATGTACTGCATTCCGGATCAGCAAGCCGTATTCACATTTAAGAACCAAGAAAGCGACTCTTACCGATCCGTCATTGAGGTTTCCAGCCACGGAATGCCAATTAAGGCAGATGGGGATGATGGAGCCAATAACTCCACCCATTTGGAAGATGGTCCAGAACACTGAGAAGGATCTCCCTTTCATATCTTCAGTGGGATAACACATGGTCACTGCACCCTGAGCAGTCCAAAGCATGGCTGCGGAAAGGCCCTCAAGACATCCAGCCATCACGACCCAGGGGGTTGCTCTGTTTCCAATGTGTGCAGTAGTGAAGTAAGCTGACGCCAAACAGGCGTAACCAAAACCTCCAAACATCAGACAGCCCTTGATTCCAACTCGGTTGTAGATAGTGCCACCGAAAAATGCCAGCGCAGCGAAGGCTTAGAAAGTTAGTAAATATGCATTTCGTTTTGGATACGCCCAAATATAAGTATTTGACTCACTAGAATAGACAGCGACGTTCGCGTTGGTGGATTGTGTAGTGTTTAGAAGCCCGCCTCCTCCTGCACCACCCAATGCTGAGGACATTCCGCTGCAGATATGATTAGATAGGCGCATTAGGAGAGCGAACTTTAAACTTACACGGTGCAAAACGCAATGAATCCAACCATTACAACCTGTGCCATGGAAGACCTATATTTCGGAATTCGAATACCGCGGAAATAGTAGTTAGTATTGATCTTTCCCGCATTTTGAACGTTTGCCTCCTCGTCGGTGAATGGTATATTGTCGGACATGATGGAACTAGTGGGCATCAACTTGATTTCTTGTCAAGGTCTGCTCTGAATATATTCCAATCCATTCCAGAACACACAAGCATTTTGAAATCGAGCTGCTCCCGAATTGGCATTGCAACGTTAATCATTAAGATTCCAGATCCACTAATGGTAACAAGTTACAGAACCATTAATGTTCCTTCTTGTTCGTTGTATCAGCATCCACTCTTAATTCAAACCTTATTGGCCCTTCATCTTACCTTATCGCTGGTTTAACGTAGCTTGACTGGTGGATTTGGTATAATAGTACCTAGTCAAATGTTGGAATAGTGCAAGCGGTGCTGAGTTTTCTGCAGCGCACGTCAAGTGATTCTGGATCTTCCACGGTTGTGTCTGCGCTTTGGCCCGTGCTATTTTGTTCTGCAACTCCTCCTGCTTGCCGGCTGGCACCACGACGATAGCTTCACTCCGCTCATCATCCCTTCCACCACAGCCGCTCTCCTCGTTATAACTCCGCATCTGGTATATGTCCTCGGCATATACTACCACCCGAACATCGAGAGCATCAATCCCCAACCGAAACGCGTTCGTTGCCATAATTAATCGCCTATGGCCACGCTGCCACCTTTCCATAATCGCACCCTTCTTGTCTCGGTTACCTACCTCGCAGTAATACTGGTGACAACCTAATGCCTGGCTCGACGCCTGGGTCCGCTCGATCGTGGCCCCATACACGATGATCTTGGCGGGCGCCGTATACTGCCCCAACTTCTTCCCCAGCAACGTGCAAACGGCTTCCGTCTCATAACTCTCGTTGGCATACATATGGACGGAATACGCAATGTTGCGCCGCGACGTGGGACCCTGAAACGTATGCACCTCTTCCGGCTTGATCTTTATAACACTAACCAAGTCTTACTGTGGACTGCCATAGCCACAGCACAATTAACGGGAATAGTGATGTTTAGTATGACTTTATTTATTAGAGGTGAACGATCTTATCTACTTTACTCTTAGCCGCACTAAGTTCAATCTGCAAGCAAGCGTGAATATCAACACAGGTGCAGAATCTAACAGGACAATTATATTAGGCTTATAGTTGTATTTGTTATAACTTTGCTGATCACCTTGGATTGGCATGCGAATGCCTTTAGGATGTTTCAAATACAATTGATTTCGGGGCGCACGGCCCTTCAAACTTTTCCTAAATATCCAAAGTAATCAATTAAAGCTGGCTAATGAATAGGAAAAGTGTATAAAGCTCTCTTCTATTCCATGCAGTCCTAACTGTTGCGACAAATCCTCAAAATTTACTAAATCCAAGTTACTCCTCTATCATGCATTTCAAGCCCTCATTTATTAGCCTAGCGGTCCCGTTGCTAGCTGGCCTGCCTGTCGCTCTAAGCGCAGAGGCCTACCCGCCACTAACGACATGGAAATGCACCTCCTTAGGAGGCTGCGTGGAGCAGAACACCTCCGTCGTGCTCGACGAGGTTGCTCCACTTGCCCAGGGCGCTGCCGGCTCGAGATCAGCGGATGGCTACGCAGCAATGGGAGTTTCCACTTCGGGGGATGCAGTGACCTTATATCACTACGTTAACAGCAGCGGCACGCTCAACACAGCGTCGCCACGTATTTACCTCATTAACGAAAATGGAGAATACGTTATGATGAGCCTGCTTGACAGTCAGAAGCTCTCCGTGGACGTCGACTACTCGACGCTCCCCTGCGGAGAGAATGGCGCATTCTATCTGTCTCAAATGAAGGCCGATGGTAGGAGTACTGGTGGCGCCGGCGCTGGCAAGGGATACTGTGATGCCCAGTGCCAGGGCTACTGCTGCGCCGAGATGGATATTCTCGAGTCCAACTCACGCGCGACAGCGATGACACCGCATCCATGCAAAGGCGACAACTGCAACAGCAGCGGCTGCGGATACAACCCGTACGCAAGCGGTCAGGCTGACCTCTATGGAGTCGGCAAGACAGTCGACACGAGCAAGACGTTTACTGTTGTGACGCAGTTCGCCGCTAGCGGGGGGGTTCTATCACAGATATCACGCAAGTACATCCAGAACGGACAGGAAATAAACAGCGGAACCATTTCTAGCTGTGGCTCGGTGGATGGGACGGGTGGCATGCCTAGTATGGGCGAGTCCCTTAGGAGTGGCAGTAAGTAATTATCTACCTGAAGCGTTCAGCCGTACATGATTTGTTACTGACTATAAATACCACAGTGGTGCTGGCAATGAGCATCTGGAATGATGCTGCGCAGAACATGGCCTGGCTTGACGCTGGTGGCAATGGACCCTGCACTGACGGTGAAGGCAGCCCATCCAATATCAAGTCTCAGCACCCTGACACCCACGTTGTATTCTCCAATATTCGATGGGGAGATATTGGCTCTACTACTAGTGGTTAGAACGGAGGACTCTATGGAACTGTTAAGTAATGCGAATAGGGAAGATGAGAAGATGGTAGTCACCTAGTACAATGAAGTTCAATGACCGGGCTAGTGGGGTGTTCATGATATAGCTCCAAACACGGGGTCAGTCGAGCCCACCATACGTACAGCAAAGTTTGTCTCGAGCACGGATATAAATCAGTATCAGATGCTGTAATGCACGAAGCAATGCCCAGAATACAGCCATTATATACACGTCATTGCAGCCCTGGCAAAAGACGACGTCGAGCTTCTTTTTCCGCGCGCGGTTGTGAGATCAAGAGCTAACGAAGTTCAGCCGTTCAACTTGGCTGTGCGGTGGACTTCGCAGACTCATTATAATACTCACATTCCATTTTGCCGATTTCAAAGTATCTGAGCACGACGCTAAGAGTCGAAGACGAGGGGGGCCAGAGGGTATCCAAATATCGATGCGGAGAGCAACTGTGAGAACAGTGAATGGTAGCCAGAATAGGTAATGACGGCGAGAAAGCGATCGGCAGTGAGAAATGGGGGATTGGGCGTCCCCATCCAGTCTCTTGCATCGCGTTTAATCCCCATGAGCATAAGCGCTTTATCCCTTCGCGAATTTCTCAGGTGGCTGTGAGATGGAAAGGCCCGTTTCGGGGTGCTAGTTGGACTCTCACATAGAGTTAGAAATGGCAAGTCGGATGAAGAATTAGTCATTATCTTTAATGTACTTCTATCTATGCTATACAATAGTACAAACACCAAGACGTAAAGGAACTCAGACAGCTTTTGACGCATATTACTTGTGTCATTCTTGATTGTTGCGATGATTCCGACACAGACACTACTGAATCGATCCACGTCCGATCTCACAAGGAGATCATCATCGCTACCTGTCGGTTGGTTGCCTCGCTGACAGCCTGTTGATACGGACCCGGATTCCCTATAGCGCTGCCATCTTTTAACTCTTTATGGACATGCGTCGATGCAACGTAGGACGCACAGAGGTTTCTTGCGTGAGGGCTGCCAGGAGCCCCCCTGGTCCCGGGCCGCTTGATCCCTGACTGCCCGTGCCCAGACCCTAGTCTAATCCCGAGAGAACCGCGACTTCCAGGATTGCCACAGTCCTGTACCCACAACGTGTGGCTCTAACCACGAGAACACCCGGCCATGTCTGTGTTAGGCAGGTACTTCTATTAGTATTAATATAAGAAGATAACTGAAATATTGTGCTATATTTCGTGATTGCCTAAGGATAACAAGCAGCTGCCTAGTCTTGCCTAGAATTTCAGGATTGCGCCCTAACTCTAAATCTGCCGAGGCGAATAACCCTGTAAAGCTTGTCTGTTGATAAGCATTGCTAAGAACACCACTTGCCTATCTGAGTTAATAATCAGGTGTCAAGCTTCTCGACCAGCTAATCATACGTGTGCACTAACATAGGTTTATTAGTCTAGCATCAGACGACATAACCATAGTAGTACCTTCATTAATTCTGTAATCATTCCTACTATCTTAACATCAGGCCGCCAATGATGAAGCCCTAAGATACTCAACCCTACTAAGTAACGTATTAAACTAAGAGCCGTTCTGCGTCTGCCTCTACCGTAATGAGGAAGGTACGAGAGTATAGTTTGATCTAGACACGCGTTTAATCTTAGGTGAATGTCTAATTAGCCCTTAGTTGTGTCTAGAATTGCAAGCCATTCCATTTATAAGAACCTCCCCTACTTTATTTCATGGCCCTATAACGTAAATGATAGAAAGGAGAAGGTGGGCATAATAGTACGGCTGGTATATAACAGCTAGCTTAGCATTCATGCCTCTTTTCATAGCATAGGTTATTATACATGTGTCTCCTAACAATCATCGGGATATTAACGTCCTAGACAGTTTAGGAAGGTATTATAGATAGAAAGCGAATATTCTTCGACTACTAGCATTAATATTTATATATAAACCAGCTCTCTGTCCTAAATCTCTCTTCTATCTACATCCTTAAGTCGGACTTTATCAACAGCTATATCATCTACTCTCACCTTGCAATCTTCATCTCTATTAAAATGAAGTTCACTACCCTTACTAATGCCCTTCTGCTTGTAGGAACGGTCGCTGCAGCACTAGGGACATCCATTAGACGTGCACGAGTAGCAAGACAAAGCAAGCCCCTGAATCCTGTCAATGGATTAACTGCCTTAGGCAGACCGAACAACTCTTACGTCTAATACTCAGGCAACTGGGCAGGCGCGGTCCTTGTTGGAACTGGTTACTCATCAGTTACTAGCACTTTTACTGTACCTACCCCTACTACTAATGGGAGTAGATCTGCCTAGGTAGGCATAGATGGCGACACATGTAGTACCGCTATTCTCTAAACTAGAATCGATTGGACAAAATCAAGGTCAAAAATTACATACGATGCCTAGTATGAATGGTTAGTTCATGCGGAATCTCTTAGAACTCCTTACTTGCTTTTCAATTCCATGCCCCATCTTCTAGATTTGAACTTACACTAACGTGACTAAAGGTATCTAGATTACGCCTATGATTTCAGGTATATTATATTCCGCATACCTTACGTGCTTTAGTATCATTAGCTATTATTAGTGGCATCTCATTAGCGGCCGGAAATGTTGTGACTATCACTGTGACTGCCACCTCGAAAACTGGAGGAACTGCGATTATCAAGAACACCTCAACTGGGCAAACGGTTACCCACAGCTTCAGCAACGAAGCAAGTAACGGGTCACTCTGCGAGACTAACGCTAAATGGATCGTTGAGGATTTTGACTCTGGCGGAACACAGGTCTGCTTTGCTAACTTTAGAACCGTTTCCTTTACTGGGGCTTCGGCTGTGCAGAGCGGAACTAAAGTCGGCGTGACTGGGGCTAGTATCATTGATATTAAGCAGGGCACCACAGTTCTTACAGACTGCTCCCTCAGCGGGTCTTCGGGTGTGACTTGCAAGTATGTCTGATTTGCGATGAGGGGATGAGTTCATGTTGGCTGGGATGATGATGATGATGATGACGGTTGTGGTGGTGATATTTATTTTCGTTGGGCGAATCATGAGTGAAATCCGCGGCCCTCTAACCTCCCGTGGGCTATATGGACCTTTTAAGTTAGAGAATTACGTACAATTTGATTGAAAGCAATTATTGCCTAACTGTGATGCTGTGAAACCAGTTGGCTTAGTGTCTTCCCTACTAATTAAGATGGTATAAAAGGAGCCAGATGAGAGTAATGCCTCCGTGGATCACTTCGTGCGTGTTGACGTGATTACCATTGGGTAGCTAAGGGGACAACCGGATCATTGTGAGGACCAACCAAGGAAACGCTCCCCACAACGCAGTATTTTCACGACCCCTAATCTATCAGTAGCTACTTCGGTTCTAAAGACATGGAGAGATCTGACTAAGAATCTGTACAGGACTGCCTCCTGAACCCTCACTATAGTTGAACCTAGATATAAGAAATGCATATTGGGAGTAAAGACTGTATAGTGCTCCTCGTTACTCTAGGAATAAAGAAATAAAGACCAAATCCCTGCCGATAGTTAGATGTGCTATGGAAATATGCATTCCTTAAGCTATGAAAAGGGGCTAGCCAGATAGGGGTTACCAAGACCGATTGCAAAAGCTATCGGTCTTGGTAACCGCTCCCCCCCAAAGATGTAGTCCCCATCCACGCCTCAGGAAAGCTCGGCCCCGAGTAGTTTAGCAGTTTTGTCTGTCGACGATTACATTCCAGTTCGTGGGGTGAAAGACCTGCCCCCCCACCGCGTAGTCGCGATGGCAGCGGCGGATGAGGGACTCGGCACCATCTGCGATGCTGCCGAAGGACTCGAGCGTCTTTCCGTTGGGGTCCTGAATGTTGTGATATTAACCCCTCCCAAAAAAACGAAAAGTACAAGAAGTAGAAAAACGAATATTCTGCGTGTCACATACATCGTTACACCAAGTAATCGCCCCGTTATATGAGCAGCTAACTCTCGAACACCACCTTGGCCCCGTGTTCGTGCTGGGCCTCGCGTTGATACCCCGGAGGTAGTTTATCCCGTCCACGATAACGTTAGTCCACGCATATCTGTCAAGGTTGAAGCAGTCGTAGCGCATGCTGTCATCAAAGAGCGTGCGTTTATCGAGGTTGGGAGACGTCGTTGGCGCGGCGGACAGCTGGAAGTCAAAGTCCTCGTTCCATCGCGGGTTCAGCTGGAGGACCTGGGCATGCACTTCCTGGACTGTGCCGTCTAAGACGACTTTCTCGCCGCCAGGAGTAACCTCTACTTCCCAGGACGGGACGACGAATTTTCGCTCTGCGAGGGGGGTGGCTAGGCCCAGGCCCTGGGGATTGTGTTACAGGCGGAAGATGTGGCTAGGGAGTGGGGAGTACGTGCTTGGGTGGTGAGGGCTAGGTAGGCTAGGAGGGTAAGCTTCATGATGGTGATTTAAACTGAAGTTGAATGAGATGGGGCTTAAATGATTTATGGGTTGATGCAGATAGAAGTTTTTATATCGATGGAAAGATAGGAGAATACCCTCCTTATATAGATGCTGAAAGTTCGTTCGGCATCAGAACAGAGCTACACATGACAAATAACTAAAACTGTCTTGTATGTTGTCCTATTACCAAGTTGTAAGCTGCAGTTTCCCTCATTGTAATGTGATGAGGAGGGCTGAAAAGGGGTCCTTGGCATGAGCAGTGTCGCATCCTTCCATAAGCATTAGGCAATACATTGCTTGCCGGTTGTGTAACCTGCCACTAAAGAGGAGTTATAAGATCTTTCAACAATTCCTAACTGGCGTTTACTTTTTGAGTAAGACAGAGAATCCTTAACTCTATCAAATGACTGTCCTTGTAAGACAGTCAGCACACTTTACACACAGCCAACTGGCCTGTCAAAAAAGCACCAACTTCTCTGTAGCATAATTATTAAATAATATCACGATCGAGCGCAACACATGAATTCCTTCAACCAGCTGGTCTAGCATAAGACCAACGCTGGAGGATTTCGCAAATACTACCCATGCAGTAAGCGCATCGTGTATAAGGTTGTGCTAACACAACTCATGCAATCGAGGAGGCTGTCACTTTTGAGGCACACAAGTGTGGTACGATAGAAGAAAATCGTTCGTGCGTGGGGGGGTCATCTTTTCGTCTGTTTAAGCTATGCGCAGCGGCTTATGGCCGCGAGGAGGGTTGTCGAGTTGTCACGGCTGGTGGGGTGTAGCTTAGAACTTAGAAAGTTAAAAAGCCGAAATAGTAAGAGGGTTCTTGATAGGCATAATAAAAAGCCTTGGTATTGTGGTGTGACGTGAGCGAGTAGATTAGGATAAGATTTGTGGTTGCATCGAAGGTAACAGTGTTCAGCACAGATCGTAGATGACCTGACCCGATCCGGATCATGATCCGGATCTATCCTATCCGTCATAATTTTGGCGTATCCATGAGATCCAGATCATGATCCGGATCATACGGATATTGCTAAGGATGCTAAGGATGCCAAGGATGCCAAGGCTACAGTAGACGTAGTATAATTGAATCTATAATAGCAGTCTAATTACCATATTGTGACGATTACCGCTGTAATAATGAGCGACTCTGAGTTATCAGATTTGCCGTCAGATCATGAGAGCTATTCTCAAATAGAAGAGCTGTCGTAAGTTATCAGATTTACCGTCAGATCATAAGAGCTATTCTTAAATAGAAGAGCTGTCGTTACTACATCTTATACCTTAATCTACCCCTATTCTGCCATTAGTCGAAGTAGTTAATAGATCACTAAGTAATATACTTTAACGTCTAAGGGTAGTACTACTACTAATGACTTTAAAGCTATTCATAAAGGGCTTATATCGTTAGGAACTGCTTAATACTTAGCTACTAACTATAAAGATAGTATGCCTACAGCTAGACTGCGGATTTTTAATACTACTATAAGGGCTAAAGTAGTCGTTAACAGGTAATTTATAGAGGTATTACTCTTTAAAGCATCTAATAGTATCATACACCCTTAAAAATGAGAATAGACAGTCGTCTAGTACGTTAAGTAGTACATCATCGTTCTTTAGCCTACACCTATTAGCTATATTAAAGCAGTCTAGTAATCCTTTGAAATATAAGGAGTTATTACTATAGTTCATTATGTTAAATAATCTATTAATACGCCTTGTTAAAAGCCATTTATTCTATAAATTAGTTTAATTCTTAAGCCTAACGACTATATTAATATTAGCTCATACACTACACTAGGAACTTTAGCATTAGTTCTTATACTACTAAGGCTAGCTACAACTTAAGCTTAATTCTCATATTAGGAGAGGAGGCTAGATATTAATAACAATAGATATATAGTCTATATAGAATTATATAGACTACGCTGCTATTACAGCATACTAGATTAATGATAAATGGCAACAGAAGTCTAAAGTACTTAATGTTATATATCTTTAAGAGCCTATCTATAGTAGTAAATATCTAGCTTAATAATTAGCACTTATAACAGATAATATAGGTATTATAGAAGCTGTCTTTACCTATATAAGAGACAACGCTTTAGCTAATACTGTTATGCTTACAGAATATAAGAAAATAGCTAAAGACTAGGAAGAGATAACATAACAGCTATAGACGTTTAGAGTTAAGGAAGGAGACGTATAATATATAGCCTATATCATTAATATTGCTGTTTAAGATGCTCTTAAGACTTTAAAAGCTACTCCTACTAAGTAAGCTAAAAGTTATTAGTATAAGCAAGGAGCTGCACAGATTCTAACAAGCTCGTCTAAAAGCAATATTAAAGTTAAGAATACCCTTAGTAAGCTATAAAGGCATATCTACGTATTTAGGAATTAAAGGTAATAGAAAGATGCTCTTTAAAAGCAGACTATTACTACTAGTCTAAAGAAGCTATAATTATCACTTAATATACTAGTCTAGTAGAACTTAACGTATAAAATGGTTTTAGCTGTTATTAAGCTATAGACCCTAATTATAGTAATCTATGCTACTTAGCAAATAGATCTAAGTATAAGAGATATTACTCTTATACTAGAGGATTAGATAATACTTCACATGTGACAAACCCCGTCTGCTTGCTCCGTAATGGTCGACCTTACCTGTAGCAGTGCA
>JPKD01000664.1:0-10079 GCA_000750935.1 Pseudogymnoascus sp. VKM F-4519 (FW-2642)
AGGAGCCAAGGGGCATAGCAGCTGTGATAGCACCCTGAACTGACGATACTCTGCGGGTCGTAAATCAGCACATCGCCATCATGCAAAGTCGAGTCATGCTTACGGATTTCCATAATATCGTTTGTATGCTTGCGTGGCCAACACCCCGCTCATCGACGAAATATCAAAACCAAAAAGTCCACCACCTACATTCCAAGCGTAGATCAGCAGGGGTTCATCGCACCGAGAGGTGTTTTTGCTCGTAGATTTGAGACACTATTCGAGATTGCAATGTGGATCGGTGACGGGACGCAAAGGAACTTACCGATGGCAGCGAAGCCACAAATCAGATAGACATTCGTCGCCTGATACATATCTGCGTCGTGCGCTCTTGGCAAATGTGTATCCGCATCTTACAATTCGCACTCGTTGGGTAGGCGCAAGTCGGATTCGGATTCGCAAAAGCCTCTAGGTCAGAACAGTCGACGTCCGACATGGGATTTCAAAGCGCAACATCAACTGGAGAAGCAGAAACAGAAGCAGATCGCAGAGGGAGTGGGAAGAAGGTGAAACTGAAAGTAGGAATATGTGTAGCGTAATTATACCTAGGTACGTATCATGCGTTTTGAGTGGCGTACACAGCACGGCAAAGCACGAACGGCTCAGTGGATGGACAGTGGACTCGACCCGAGCGAGGCCCCAGCCCCACAGTCTAATGGGAAACGAGGTAGCCAGCACCAACACGTTGTAGCGCCCCATTGTTGCTTGGCCGCTTTGGGCATACAAAGCAATGATAAACCATGAATATAGATCTCCAGGTGCCCCAGTCCAGACCCCAAATGCCAACGCTCGCCCTCGCCCTCGTAGATGAGGTCCCCGGTTTGATCGATAAGATATGCCCCTCACTAAAGTTATCGCGCACCGACTATTCCTAGACTGTAGATACGTGGAGGAGTACATCGGGGATACCTGCGTGGATACTTACGTCGATATCCCATACCTTGATTGTTACTCGCACATCCGCAATACATCCGCATACGCAATCGGCGCAGTTCGACCGGTGTATGGGATTGAGGGGAGAGGGATACCACGGTAACAATGCATACAGTACAGTATCATCGGGCCTTCGCCCTCCTGCTCGTCCTCATCTGACCGTGTCGTCTCGGCGACATCCATGGCGTTTTCCTCGTCGTTGGCCGAATATAGGCCCATCCATGCTCAAATCCTCGCTTTCCTCGCCCTCTCTAGGTGTATTCTCCTCCGTTCACTTTCTTAGTGGCTTTCGGTTTCGCCTTTCTTCCCACTCCCTGCGTTGTTAGGCTGAACCTTCAATGCCAACGCCGTCGCACCGGATCTAGACTGACCAAGCCCACCATTTGAAGGAGGACCGGCTTTTTCAGGTCAATCGCTGACCTCCAACCAAAACATCTTATCCCACCATCCTGGTCGTCAGATCCGAGCATCGAGCCTTTGAATCCTTCAACTCCAACATAAACATGGGTAATTGACCCGGAGTTACATTTTTCTATGACTGTTGCCCGACATGAAATTTTCTAAGAGTGCGCCGGCTAAGGTCGCACCGCCAGTTTTGACTGGCCCAGGTATGCACTTTGCGACGAAGCACTATGTATGTCCTTGACCTGACAGATTCTCGCAGCGAAACTGGCCGAGGTGACGCGCCTCATGGACAAGCTGAATCTGGATCTTCAGGAGATCTGCATGCTACCGCATCGTGAGCAAGTGGAAGAAGCTGATGTACAATCGAAGAACTAACAGATACAGAACGGGATGCAGCTCTCGAACAGTTGAAGATATACGTGCGAGACCCGAAGGATGCGGACCCCATCTTCACAAAAGAGGTACGTGGGAGACTCATCCCGTTGTCCACAATAATGCTGATGCGGACCTGCCTAGGGAATCGAAACACTTACTCGTCATGCCTTCAACAGCCCTTCCTTCACAACTTCTCGAAATGCGCTGCGCTGCCTGGCGAACGCAATGCTGCTCAACCCTTCCGCCAGAGCCTGGTTTGTTGAATTACATTACGAAATAAAGGCATGCCAGCGCCTCAAGAACGACAACTGTGAGGACGAGCTCCTGGTATCGAGAATCATATTCCTCACAACGTACAGTGGCAATGTGGACGTCAAGAACCTGATTGACAACCATCACCTAGCAGACAACATCAACCACAACATCGCCCGTCACGCGAAACAATACGACGAAGTACAGAAAATCGAGAAAAAGGAAGGTGATAGGTCTTCCAATTCGTCCGTGAAAGAGAAGGAGAAATCTAAAGACAAGGCCAAAAGGAATTATAAAGTAGATTCCTCGGAGCCAGGCCCAATGGAGGACATGTCTCTTGTCGAAACGCTCAAACTCCTCTTCAACATGACACACTTCTGCCCACAGCGCAGCGGGGCCTTCTCTCCCGCTATACCCTATATCCTTCGACTCATTCTAAAGCGTCATGTCCTTCCCGACCAGCCCATGGAGCCCCCAATGTCTCAGCTGGTCAATTCTCTCATTAACCTCGAGCTCGAACCGAACGCGTCCGCATTCTTTCCACGTTCCGATCCAAAAACCTACGTCGAGCGCATGATAGTCCTTCTTGATCTCGCGACTGCTGCCTATACAGAACAAGACTTGGAGCAACAAGTGTCGCCTATCTTATCACTAATGCGGAAGGTCTACAACCTGGCACCCAGACCGGTGAAAATACATATGCGTGTCCTCCTACCAACAGCAGATGATCGAGCACAGCCACCAGGGAAAACAGATACACTCTCTTCGCGTATTCTAAGACTATCGACGTCTCCTGTCGCATCTACAGCGCGAGAAGAACTCTCGAGTCTGCTCTTTGAAATGAGTGACAAAGATGCCAAGAACTTCGTGCAGAACGTCGGCTACGGCTTTTCTAGCGGATTCGTGACGGTTCCGGACAATGCCTTGGAGGCATGGAGCACAAGTTGACAATGTCGGATTTACAAGAATCTGTTTTCATGCAGATCTTGCGAAATGATGAGCAAAACGTTCCATCTCCGCCCCCTAAGAATCTTTCGGATTTGAATTGAATTCGGGGAGCGCAAAGGACGCACGACAGGCAAATGCGGTGAGGCTACACCTGGAGAGATATCGGGTTAGAGACGTAAGTATTCCTATGAGAAATGTCACGTACGTGCTGGCAGGGCTGGTGTATGTTGGCAGAGCGTTACTTAGAGAATGGGCTATTCCCACTAAGAACAGGCCAGGGGTGGAAGATGTTGGGGATCGATTTGCACAGGTGCGGAATACTTGGCTGTGCAAAGCTACCTACTCTCCCATGGGCTACACGCTAAGTCTACTGCTATATTGCCGCGGTATTGCGAAACAGACTGGCCAATGGCAATGGGCTAGTGTCCGGAAGTATTTGAAACAGGTTAATGAGTTTGAAGAGCTCCTCCTGTTGCTTGCGCAAATACTGCGTGTCAGCCAAGTCGGGGGGGAGAGATCACTGGCCTACGCCCCATCAATGTAATCAACCGGGACCGGATGTTTTTGTCATTGATGGGGAGGTAGTACTTGTCACTCGGTATCACAAGTCCCTGGTTCATTTCAACTCCCCCAATGTTATCCTACGCTTCTTGCCTGAGCGGTCTGGGTAGCTAATGGCGATGTACATGGCTTATGTCCGGCCATTGTCCGATCGCTGGGAGGCTGACAGCTGGGCATTATACGTCAAGATGATCCCACCAAGCGATTTCATTTGGCATGGCGAGACTGGACCATGGGAGAGCAGTCGGATGTCGAGGGCAGTATCAAAATGGACCCACCACTACATGGGCCGGCGGATCACGCTTCAGTATTGGCGGCACATTGCGATTGCCATCAGCAAGAAGCTTGCCCGTGATAGGGGCGTAAAAAAGGCTGATTTCGAAGAAGATGATGCTGACGACGCAGAACAGTATGAGATTCCAGATGACCTAGCCGCTAGCCATACTGGCCGGACTGCAGCTGGTGACGATTGACGTACTCAAGCGCTTGACGGCTGACTCGCTAGAAATATTCAGACAGGTCAGCCACCGGTGGCGCAAGTTCCTCAAGCTCACAGAGCAGTCGTCATCACAGCCGTTATCACAGCCCATCCTGAAAAGGAACGGTGTAATGAACGCAGGAGGGCTGACGCCTAGAAAGCAGCTTAGGATATTGCCTCTTAACAAGGTAGTAGTCTCAGAGGTGGCTTCCGAGCAGGTCCTCCTAAAGGCTCTATGGACGGTTTTGCGGGATGACCATGCGCATGGACACCACAGCAGAAGGAGGCTGTGCGACTGGCTGCACCAAAGGATACCCCGCTAGTCGCGATCCTACCAATTGGTGGGGGGAAAAGTTTAGTCTTCATGGTGCCAGCTATGCTGTCCGGGTCTGGAGTTACGATTGTAGTGGCACCATACACCGAGCTGAAGAGGCAACTGGTCACTAGCTGCATTGATGCTGGGCTAGACTGCAAGCACTGGCCTGAGGCGCGGGAGAGCTGGCCAAGGGTAGTACTAGTATCAGCGGAAGCAGCTTCGAGTGGTGATTTTATGCAATGGGCCGCAGATCTACGTGTCCGGGGAAGGCTCGACCGGGTGGTGATCGATGAGTGTCATCTTACGTTTACTGCGGCTGACGAGTACCGGAGGAAGCTCCGGGGGCTAGTGCTCCTCCGTAACCTAGGGTGCCCATTCGTGTTTTTAACTGGGGCCTTGCCGCCCCTCTGCGAGCGAGAATTCGAGGAGGCTATGCAACTGCAGAAGCCGCTCTACATCCGCGCTTCTAGCCATCGCGTCAATGTGGAATATTCGGTGGTTCGGGTCCCAAATGGACGGGGCGTAACGGAAGTAAAGAAGTTAGTTGAGTCTCGAGTGGCAGGGTTCTCCCCTGGAGAGAAAGAGTCATTTACTGCAACAGTCGTATGAAATCCAAAGTGCTGGCTCAGCGGCTGGGATGGCACAATTACCATGGGAATCCCGGGGACAGCGACGCTCACTTCTTCGCCCAGCGAGAGGCTGGTTTCCATGCCTGGCTCAACGTCGAAAGCCCTTACATTGTAGCAACGGCTGCGATTGGTACAGGGATTGACGTGCCAGGAATCACACATGTCATTCACCTCGAAGCGCCACATAGCATCATTGACTATGCGCAAGAGGCTGGGCGTGCTGGGATGAGTGGGGAGCGTGTTGTGGCTATGGTGGTGATTGAGGATAAAGACTGGCCGGAGGAAGTCGCCGCAAAGGATAGCTGCCTTGAGTTGAAGAGACGCGAAGTGAACGCCTTGATCCTGACGAAGGGGTGTCGGCGTAGTATCCTTGGGCGGTGCCTAGACAGCGACCTATGGGACTTAAAGGGTATAGATCAGTGTGGGTAATAATACTAGAAATATAGGCTTGGCAATATTTTTACCAATATAGGTCCTCCTAATATTATTCCCCACACTGGACGTTGCTGACTAATCACCCGACCCCAACGTCCTCATAGCCCTCAAAATCTGGGGTGTAAACAACAGCGTTATAAAAACGGGGTTTTATAGGGTATATGGGTATACAAACTCGATCCTCTTATATTGGATAGCGCTTAGTTCCTTTCTCGACGTTAAACCATAATGATTTGGCTCGATTCAATAAATGGTGTCTGCCCAAAATGAAAATAGGTGACTGCCCCTAGCTATAAAAATTACCGGGGTATTGATTGGCTTAAAAAGCGGTGTCAGCCGCCCTGACTCCGAAGCCTCAATCAGGATAGGAAGACAGATTCCCTTGGAAAGAAGCACAGTGCCTAACACCCTCCAATTCGACTTTCTCAAGATTGACACGATTTGAGTATTGCAAAGATTGAGGGAAGAAGCCCTTCTTTGAGAGGATCTAAACTGGCATTTGATGAAGGAAAGACGCATTTCTTTGGGGGGTGTCCGAACCAGGCTCATTGGCTGGAGGGTAGAGCATTTCTTTGGAGGGACCTACATGGAAGTCCGCTTCTGGCGCTCTTCCCTATCACTTTCGACTCTACTAATAATATATTGAAACCATCGATCTAGGCTTTTACTTATCTGGCATTCTAGAAGTTCTTGGGAATCTAGAGACGGGAGTAGGAATGTCGACCCGCAACCCGGAGCTCGCCTTTTCCCGACCATACTCGCAAAATCCGCCCTGTTGGTGATTTTCCTCTCCGACTCCGTACCTAAACATCCTAGTCCCGGCCCCTGACTTATCTATCTAGCCCGGCGTAGTGCGCTGGATCTAGGAATTGCTACGCTACGAGGGCGCTGTGGCAGGGGAAAGATATCTTCTGTCAGTCAGCATGGGAAATAGCAGGTGTCAAGTCCAGCCTAGTGCTGTGGTCGAACTTGTGCCACTAAGGAGTATTCACCGGGATACTGATACGCAGCTCCATCGTTATCTGGAGCTCCACCGTCATTTTACATCCCGTCTTTGTTGCTATCGTGGGGAGACCGGTACATATAAAGCGTAAGCTTGCTGCTTTGTTCTTGCGCTGTGTTCCTCCTCTCTTTGTTGCTGTGATCTGTTTTTGAAGCTAGGATGAGATTCTCTACTCTTTCTTCCTTCCTCGCGGTAGCTGTTTTTGTCTCGGCATCAAAGTCTGACAAGTGCCAGTATGATGTAGTCATTACTGCAGCTATTGACATGGACCTGGCCTTCCATGGCTGCCCGGTCATCGCCCCCAAGGTCTTCATAATCTCTATGGTCTGTAGATCATCCCTCGCCGAAAAACTTGTGCTGATTAGACGTCCTCCAGTTTTCCCCGGAAGCAGACGTCTGGTACGACAATGCCAACACACATGGCTCAATTGGCAACCTCCTCGCACGAAATATCACTGTTCCAGGTCTCTCTCCCCTCTTCCCACAGGTGCACTGTCTCGAGGATGGCTCCGTATGCCAGGTCACCACCGGAGAGTCCGAAATCAACGCTGCGAACACCATCAGCGCCCTCGTACACTTCCCCGCGTTCGACCTGACGAAAACATACTTCATGATCGCGGGCATTGCAGGCATCAACCCAAGGCATGGGACAATCGGAGCTGTTACCTTCTCCAAATATGCTATTCAGGTTGCCCTGCAATATGAATTTGACGTGAGGGAGATCCCAGACAACTTCACCACCGGATATATTCCACTGGGAGCCTTCTCACCGGGCCAGTACCCAGTGAGCATTTACGGAACCGAGGTGTTCGAAGTCAACGAAGCCTTGCGCGACATCGCCGTCGAGTTCGCAAAGACTGCAGAGTTGAACGATTCCACCGTCTCACAAGCCTACCGCTCAAACTATGACTTCCCCGCAGCCAAGAAGGCCCCAAGCATTCTGACCTGCGATGTTGCAACCAGTGACGTGTACTATTCCGGGAAGCTCCTGGGAGAAGCGTTTGAGAATACCACGACGCTCCTCACAAACGGCTCAGGCGTGTATTGCACGACGGCACAGGAGGATAACGCAACCCTGGAAGTCCTGCTGCGCGCAGCAGTCCGAAAAACCATCGACTTCGCGCGCATCATCATCATGCGCACGGCCTCCGACTTCGACCGCCCGTACCCGGGCCAGTCCGATGTCGATAACCTCATGTATGCGGACCAGGGTTCATTCGAGCCCTCGATCCAGAATATCTACCGAGCCGGGACACCCATTGTTAAGGGCATCCTCGCTGGCTGGGACAAGAAGTTCAAGAAGGGCATCAAGCCGACGAATTATATCGGGGATATCTTTGGCACCCTGGGCGGCGCGCCTGACTTTGGCCCGGGTTCAATCTTCGAGGGTGTGGGATACGCGAAGAGTGGGCAGCCGCTGATGAGGGCCCTGAGCAGAAGAGTTGCGTATAAGAAGGCGCGTGTAAATTAAATGGGAGCGGTGGAGTGGTAATGGGGCATAACCGGCTGTGGGACAACCCAACCCGCCAAATGCGTCCTTCATTGTTGTGCGTTCACAACTGCATCTAGACTACTATTAGATACTAAATCGTTTTCCCAACGTATTTCACAAGCGAATGAACAACCCAAGCGAGTGAACAATGTACATTTCTCACCTAAAAACTAGAATTTTACACACAATATCTCATTGAGATTTGAGTTAATCTCAACAGTAATATAATAAGTTAAAGTTACTGTACAGACGCAAAATTATCAAATTAGATTTTGCCGTATATTACAACCCTTGACCTTTACTAGTAGTCTGGGAATTTAAGTCGAAGAAGTATGTAAGCGGTTATACCAAACCCAAAGATTGCTCCCGAGGTTGTGAGAGATGCCAAAAAGGTGCGTAGCGATTCGCCATGATTCTTATGTGCCTTGCCTGCAGCATTGTCAAGCATATCATTGACGCTCATAACTTGTATATTTAAGTAAAGATGAAGATGAAGGAATGGAACTGAAGATTGTCCCTACATATAACCAATACTTTCGACTTACGCGGCTAGCGTCAACATCTTGATGCCCCTCCACTAATAATTCGATGATCCGATGATACCAATGAACACCACCCAATAATGACCGCCTTGAGCTGGAGGGGTGCAATCAGCCGAGAGCAAAGTGAGGCCGGGATTCGTCATACAGGGACAAGCTAGTTACCGCGCATGTTTTTCTCTCAAACATTGATTCATTTGACAGAAGATGGACGAGGGACAGAATGTCGCAGATGGACGTGGATCATGGGGGGGGGGTAAGAAAAGGGCTCCGTGTGGAGGGCAGCACTATCTGGATGGTCTGAAGGACGTGCAACTGACCATGACCTCCACAATTCTTTCGTAAATATGTTCAGCGAGTTCTTAGACATATATGAGTGAGAAGGGTAATGGCAAGGCACGCCAAAGACAAATCGGAACTTCCGTACTCTTGAGAACTCAACTCCGTTCCTGGTGCATACTTTGCTCTATCTGCTCCATTCTCTCTACAGTACTCTACCACATACCACGCTACGATGGCTCTTCTTGCACTCGGTATAGAGTATCCGTCTCCATACTAGCCTCCGCTACACTAGAGTAACGTGATACGTTAGCACATCTAGCCTTGAGAGCCTCGGTGGAGAGGATAGCGGAAGAAAGGAGGAGGAAGGAGGTAAGCAAAGAAGGACGAAGAAAGAGCTTCAGTTTCACGTTTACCGTATCTGCTGTGCTGTACTCGAACCGTAAGCGTCCTTCTGCTGTACTCGAACCGCACGCGCCCTCGTGCATCCGCTGTCCAATGCACCGAATAGATGCCATGCCCAAGCTAGAAATCCAGAAAGCAAGAAAGTTAGAAGCTCCAGTAAAAACACCGGAGCCACATGTACCGACACGGTTATCGACCCCCCCTCGAGTCTGTCCTCCTCAAGCACGTGTCGGCGGCGCACTATAGTGGACCTGCCAGGCATTCCCATTATCACGGTCTTGGGGGCCACTCTCTAGAACAACACAGAAAGATGAACATTCTCCAACATGCTATTCTTGCGGCCTTCCTCTTGGTCTTATACCCGTCCTTCGGTCATTTCTCCCGGCATAGTTCTGTTTATTCTAGGGCATTGATATGCATGGAGATCTGCCGCGCGAGTTAGAATATAGGATGATTCAAGGGATAAAAATGGTAATAGAGTGACTGCCCCAACACTGGGAGTTTGTGGTTCAATGCCATCAGCATTGAAGTTCCCCCGCCGTATTGTAATACAGCCATGATCTGCTTCCCCTTTAATCTCTCGCTTTGACGGGCCAAACTCACTTGAGAAGTTGATGCTTACGTATCAATCATGGTATTTCGCGATAACCGCCCGCAACATCTTGATAATCACCACAGCCATCGTGCCTGCCCGAATCTCCAAGTCAGACAGCGGCCCAGCTCTTGGCAAGCCACAATATTCGTATGGATCAGCGATGGAGATCTGATCTTGAAATCACTTGACCACAATGTTCATGAAAAGTTCAAAGCAAGAGTTGTCTGATCTCCTCTAAGACTCACCAAAAGGCTTCTATTCCATTCTGCTCTATTCATAATCTTCACAGTTTGAGAAGCGCCAAAAAGGACGACCGAAGGCGGTTAACAAAACAATCTGGACACTTGTCAAAAGTCGTAAGCGATAACAACGAACAAAGTTCAGTACGGAGTACT
>JPKD01000666.1:0-19646 GCA_000750935.1 Pseudogymnoascus sp. VKM F-4519 (FW-2642)
AGGGGGGTGTGGGAGGATGGGAGTATGCTTGAAGACGAGATGTTGTGATTGAGTGTGTATAGTTTGTATATCTTATAAGCGGGTCGAAGTAGTTGCTGTACAAAGCACTGCGGTTTATACATGTTGGTCAATCCAGGTATTGAAGTTCTATATACAGAACCATGTGGTACATGTTCCCACTGCTCTCTAGAAACATCCTTGCCCTTGACTCTTTTAGCCTGCCGTATGCAAAAAGATGACCCTAATGAAAAGAGAGATGACTTGACTTATCCCTACATAGGCATCAGTAACAACTGATGAATATACAAGTCTCTGCTTATCATCTCGTATCTCCGAGAGGAAAGTCAAATCTACTCTTAATGCAAGCAAGCGCGAGTTAGGGTTGGGCATATCGTTGGATATCTACCTTCCGACTTGGGCAAGCAGTCGTCAGTATTGGCGATATCTCTATTTCCGCTTGAATAAACTCACATATCTCTTGAGCAGAATCAACTTCGCAGCGCCAGCACCGGCTGATTATCTCTCCACACATTATTCCTGTCACATCAGGAAACTCGTGAGCCTTATAACGTTCTATGACCTCGTCGCTTGAGACCTCTTGAAACGGGTATTGGCTAGTGATTATCGTATAAATTGTAGAGCCAAAACTAAACAGATCATCCTTCACAGTGGGTGGGCAACGCCAATTAAAGTTTGGTTGTTCAAACCTAGTCCCAGCACACCCCGAAGCTTGTGATCCATATAGCAAAACCATAACTGCTCTATGTATTATATCGTCTTGTATATTCATGTATTATTTAACGAAGCTTAAAGTACCCCGGCTGCAGCTTTGTGAATACGTTCGTTGGGTCATATTTTTTTTGAATGGCGTTCAGTCTCGCCTTGTTAGTTGGACCATAACCAGGGAAAACGTCCTGTTGTGCAGCAGCATAGTTCTGATAGATATATCTGTGATCCAGCTTTCGGCTTTTTGCGAGCGCAACACCGCTGTTGATAAAATTGGCTGCGAATTTCATGATGCGGTTATCATCCTTAATATCTGCCCATGCGATGGAGATGTTGATTACTGAAAGAGTTGCTGTTAGATTGTCATCAAATGGAGATAGGAGAACATACGGATAAGAGGACCATCCTCGTCAGTTATTCCGAGAGCGTTACCACCGTTTGCGGTGAAATGTGATGTTATGGCCGTGGAGATAGGTTGGAAGACTAAAGCTGGTAGGAGGCCACTTGCGTTTGCAATAACGGGAACTTGAGATGCAAACAGGGCTTGGATATCCGTCATGATCTGAATATCATTATGAACCGTGAACGTCCAAAATGTCTCTCTTAAGCCAGATGGTTGTGTTGCGTTTAATTCAATCGTAAGATCTGTCAGATTGGTGATACGGGCCGAACTCTGGATGCTGGGGATTTTCGTGAAGTTTGCCAGGATTGCCGCATCAGCAATGGGCTTGCCATACTCGAGATCAGCGCTACTAATGAAAAAATCTTGGGCTGGAATATAAACGTAGGCGAGGATAACAGCACCGTAGGGGTCCTTGTAGTGGTTGATATTGAAATTATAGAGTGCTGTATTCAGTGCGAGCATGTTGTCAGGTGTATAAGCAAGCTGGCCACCCCACATCTTGCCCTGCTCAAAGGAAGCGAGATCAAATCGAGTGACAATGCCAAAGTTATTGCCACCTCCTCGAAGGGCAAAAAAGAGATCTGGGTGGGACTTCTTATTAACGTCGTTGATAGATCCATCAGCGAAAACAACCTGTACGATAGTTGTTAGACGCACAGCCAAAACTCCTATGAGGGATATTTAATATATCTTACTTGGTAATTGTTGACATTATCACAAGCAAATCCATATCGACCAGAGAAGAATGAAATCCCACCTCCAAGGGTCAATCCCCCTACACCAATTCCGCCTGATCTTCCACCGACTGTACCCAGATTCTGAGCATCTAACTCCATGTAAACGGAAGACCAGACCATTCCTGCGCCCACGGACGTTTGCTTCCTATCAGGTGAGACAACCAACTTGTTAAGATCTCTCAGGTCGATAGCCACACCGCTGCCGTCGATATTAGATGCACCGGCGAATGAAGCATGTCCACCACTCTTGACTGCAAAGTTGCACTTGTTCCCCTTGAGTATTTTCAAGGTTATAGAGACATCTAGTGCAGATTTAGGGGTTACACGACAGGCTGGTCGTTGGCTGGATTGCTGGGCGGACCAGTATTGGAAATCTTCGAGCAGGTATGTTGGGCTCTGAGGTAGCGCGACTCGGCCCCTTAGGAGCAGATCTAACTCTCGGCACTATTTAATTTGATCTGTTAATACTCTGGGGCTATAATGTACGAAATGAGGCGGATTTACATACCGCTATTGTACATCTGCTAAATGAAGCAGCATCGGGCTGGTAAGATACAACAGTCTGGCTGAAGGCTGCCAGGAGCAGCGACGCTGTGATAGTCCACTTCATAACTTCGATGGCGCAAATCTAACACAAGAAAAGCAATTGACACAATTAACAAACACGAATGTCAAAAATGTGGGTATGTATAGCTCTTAAGAATAAACAATAACCCACTAGCAAGGTATTCCAGAGAGGTACTCTAAATAATCAACAGCGACGGAATGCGTGTGGAGATGTCGTAAGGTCTTATTTAGGTTAAGGTGGTCGCAAGTGGTCTAGTTCACGGCCGCGGAGACCACATAGTAGACACAACAGTCAAACAGTGCAAGGCAACGTACGCGAAGGAAGTGGCTTGCATACAGGCTAATATATATATATATATTAGCCCTGTTGGTTGGAGCTATGCGAACCAAAAAATGCCTCGTTTAGGAGGAGATAAATTATCGGCACTTCTGTGAAGTTCATTGAAATCCACATCCAGCTCCCAATATATGTGAAATGTTATAAATAAGATGAAATAACTAGCATTAACTTATAGTTAAAATAGTCGATAGGTATATAATCATCATAGGGGCTAGGGTAATAGTACATACAAGGTGTTTCATCCCCACACAGCACGGCCTTCCCTACTCCATGAAATTGGTCATACAAATACACCTTGCTTTTCAAAATGACTACGAAACGTAGCGTAGCAGGGGACTATTGATGTGGCAAGGGCGAGTATAGGTCAACCAAAGTGCCTGTCTCTCACGACTACATTTGAATTAATTTGAGCTTTCGATTCAGCCACGCTCTTTACCCAGCCAGTTAGAATTTGACCATGCTTCGTAATTCCGACAGATATAAAAAAAAGCTTACCATACCGGGGTTATTGCGGCGCAATCCGGAGCTTTGAAGGAAATCTAGTAATTAAAAGACCATGTGGCCATTCGACACTTTCATACTATATAGTACATCTGCTGTTAGAAATTTCCAATGCTTGTGTTATACAACAGTAGGCTCGGACTGCTCTTGCGTTAATCGCGGGTAGTTAATAGTGTAACCACCCGCCTGACATTATACATGTAATGCGTCTATTGAAGGCCTTGTCGGTACGTTAAATCATTCATTGGATTTCTAGTATCCGTTGCAATCACTTGCCTAATCATCGCTATGCAGAGATTATTGTGAACTGCCTCCCGGCGTTCGCGTTTATCATTCGGAAGCAGATCCTGTCTATCCGCACTACTGGAACCAACAGCAATGGACCGTACACGCAGAATATCCTGCCATCGCAGCAGAAAAATCGCATACGATCAGAGAGCATGCTGCTAGATGATGTGGGCCCTGTGGAAGTTGGCAGAAGGAGTGTAAGTAGTTACGACGGCAACGAAAGGAGGGCGCAGCATCATGACCTACACCAAAGGAATATGGGTATGGCGATGTAAAAATGGGAGTCAAAATACAGTGCAGAGATTTAAACTAACGGGACAGTTAGAAGTTATAAAGTTGTATGCTTAAGGAAGTTATCCTTTTATTACATACCCTAATTTGGTAATTTGTTCTATAGAGTTGGTTTAAAATCTCATCGTCGTGACAAACTCTTTGCTTTGCTATAGTTGAGAGTAAGCAAACTCCGTGGCCGGAAGTAACGTCCACCGTTCTACGTCAAAGTTAACTGCGTGCACAAATACACAACCGTAGGCAAACCTTTGTTGAATAGAGACCGAGTGAAGGTTATGAATAAAGGGCATGCCTCAAAGCCACTCCTATAAGCTATCTAGTTACAGATCAATCGTGCATTACAG
The DNA here is from genome assembly GCA_000750935.1 of Pseudogymnoascus sp. VKM F-4519 (FW-2642). Classification (NCBI taxonomy): domain Eukaryota; kingdom Fungi; phylum Ascomycota; class Leotiomycetes; order Thelebolales; family Thelebolaceae; genus Pseudogymnoascus; species Pseudogymnoascus sp. VKM F-4519 (FW-2642). Next base: position 4,198 of record JPKD01000666.1, read on the forward strand.
CTGGGTTCCAAACACCATTGTGAAAGCCAATCGACTGCAACAACTCGTTGGTCTTAGTGAAGGTTTCAATATTCCTAGGCGATGATTCTAGTATAAATGGTAGGAAGAGACTCGAGTTTTTGCTCAAGACTCTGTGATAGACGTTACGGCGGCAAGGGGCTCAGATTCTACGCTAGCCCATTGGCACGATTGAGACTATTGTCCAGGTGCTACGCAAGCTTGTGTATGGCAGAGCGGACGGTATGCCCAATTCTCTTGAGTCTATGGTCGTATGTGTTTGTTACTATCACACTGTAGAATAAATACTAATCCTAAATAATATAAAAACGCCATAGTATTATGACTACAGGGCAAAAGGGGATTATCGTAGCAAGTAGAGGCCAACATAAGTAAGGTAAATCTAGGCAGATTCATAGCGATTGAAGGGCAGTATTAACTAGAGTAGTGGTGCTATTTGACAAAACGTACCTAGACCCCCATCATGTTCCTTCTCCGAAGCTTCACATCTATCCCAGTCTGCTTCGTAAACCAAGAGTACAGAACGTGCCATTCTTTGCTGGGATCCACAAGACTCATCTAATAAACATTAATTCAATCCCTAAAACTAGAGTATTTAAGTAATTCACGACTCACCTCATATGTCAAAAACAAGGTAGTCATAACCTTATATGTCTCCAGAATACTCACGCTTCTGCCCATACAGACCCGCTTGCCAGCTCCAAACGTCAAATCATGACTCTTCATCATGCTAAGCCGAGCATGATACCCCTAGTTAAGTAATTAGCATAATTTTCTCACGAAATTCTGATGATCTGAGAGAATTCCGGGAGTGCATTGAGTGTACAGCAAAGGATGTCTTCAGTAGATGCACTCTTAATGCATTCTCAGCTCTCAAGAGATAATAGGAAACCAATAGCGAAATTTCACAAACCTCCTCTGTCTCTGCCTCCCCGCGCAACCAGCGTTCAGGGTTAAAAGTCGCTGCGTCGTCCCCAAAGATTTCCTTGTTTTGATGGATGACCCATGCATTCATACCGACGACAGTCCCTGGAGAAAGAACCCTGCCATCTGAGAGCGTGAGGCCCTCAGCAGGGACAACCCGCTCAAGTATCAATCCGACACCGGGATGCATACGAGCAGCTTCCTTAACCACAGCATCAAAGTATGGCAACTTTTCAGTGGACGCATAGCTGACAGGGCATGTCAAAGTCGCCGCATCGAGCTCTTCCATCAATTTTCTGTACACACCTTGGTCCTTGAGTACGTAATAGATGATAGCACAGAGTAGGATACCAGTTGTATCTCCTCCGGCAAGAACATTCACAATGAGTGCTCCTACAACAGCGTTGTCATCCATTATGGTGGGGTCCTCTCTGTTGATCCTCATGAAATCCTCAAGCATGTCTTTATGAGCGGCCTTTCCTTCAGTTTCAAACTCTTGCTGTCTTTCGGCAACTCGCTGCGCACACAATATCGCCGGCCCATTGAAAGCGGGTGGCCCAATGCGGCACACAGGGTTCTTCGCCAGGAAGTAGTCCAGCTCAGGGATCTGTCCAACACATGCGAAATAGAAGAAAGTTTCTGTTCCAGATCGTTGAGAGCCGTCAAAATCGCAGCCGTTATCCAGGTAGCCCATTGGCGCCCCAAATGTCAAACGGCCAATGACATCCCAGGCGAAAAAGGGAAGCCAGTCGTCCATCTTGCACGTCTTCCCGGCATTTTCGCCAAGAACGAAATTGGAGTCAAGTTTAGAGAGGAGCGCTTGAATGGTTGTGTCGATGAGTGGTTCTGTTTTTAGAAGGGAAGAAAGCGTAAAGAGCTTCCGAACAGGTCTGATGGCATGAGCATGTGCTTTATTGCTCCTTGTTGAAAAGACGTTGTATATGATTTCGTGGCCAACCTTAGCGGAGTTGACATCATAAAATTTGCTCTAATTTGTCAGACACCGAATTTGGAATTTGGTTGGCAAGGGTTCTCACCTTGAGATAATCACCCCGGGTATTGTAAAGGGTTCGAAGGAGCTTTGGGTCGCTCAGACTGACAAGGTTCGGACCCAATTGCACTGCGGAACCGTATTTATTGTGGAGGGAGAGTTGGGTTTGTACGGAGTCATTGTTATATATGCTAAAAAATCGCCACCAGTTTGTGCACTTTGCAAGGAAAGGCCCAGGTATGTTTTTGACTCGATGAAAGTTAGCGGAATTTTTATAACGCAATGCTCTGGGGAAGCCTCAGAAGGTACTGAAGACAACCAAAGATAACCAAGTCGCTCTATTAGAGTGGGTAGGGTATTGACGGAATAACATAGCAAAATGAAGCTTACTTGGGGAGGTTAGATATGTCCAGATGAAAAAAGAGACGAAAGTCGCAGCTAGGGACGCAGCGATTTGGAGGTAGGCACCTAAAGAGAACATTGTTGGTAGCTTCAGCTTCGTGTTGTAGTAGGGAGCAATAAAGGAAAATTAGAAGAGGCTGATGAGGAGTTAGAAGAGCCTGGTATCAGTATCGCTTTATGTATCACCTCCTCCTCGTCACTTGTACTAATGGTGTGGGTAACTATCGAGCATCAAATGACCTCCACAAATAGCGCCTCCAAACATGTGTGTTGCACCATTTTCCATCTGATTTGCTCGCCTCCCAGTGAGGTTCTTTGAAGGCCGATCTTTACTGCACACCATTTCTATCTGATTTGCCTGCCTCCCCAGTGATATATGTTCCGGCCCAGCCACCAAGGAGCCTACTTGGTGGTTGGGTCGTAACACATACTTTAAATGCTGATCTAGTCTGCTTGCAGCGGCAACAAGTGCAAAATGGACACAGATTAGAAAAAATAATACAATACATGCTAGAATCGCTTGAAAAGCTGTCCACCTACTTGGCCTTTCCGTTTTCATTGGTGAGAATGAGTGGAGAGATCTGCGAAATCTAATTGATAGATCGGGTTGTGTGCATGCGTGATTATTTAACGTTCGAGGTACAGTCCTAAGGACATTCCCTCACAAGGGGCATAAGACTCCATCGTTGGTTTGCAAATTCTGGTTTGCTTATAGCAAGATAGGTTGTCTTTGTCTTATTTCACCTCCTCGCCCGTCGTTATACCTTCCTGTGCATCTAGCACTGCTCGGCTTGCAGCAGCGAGGTTTTGATTACCCCGCAGTTGATAAGTTACTAAAATTTGAAGCCCCACGGATGTTAGATCTCGACTAATCCCAAACGTTGTTGCTTTTGGAATGCGGGAGTTCTGGTTGGGTTCTCATTCTGCATATGTTCCACAACCTTTCCTGTGTAATTCGGTCCTGCGGTAGCTTATCTTCAGCAATGCGTCCACCCATGAACGGGACTTTCCCTGGAAAATACCGTGGTGTTTCACACCAAAAATGTCGGATTTCTCTAATGGATTGTCCAGATCCCTCCGGTTGGCTCAGGTTGGCTGGTGGCTTTCCCTATTGGCAGCCACCATACTCAGTCATAGCTGAGCTCTGGGAAGCTCAGCTCGTAACTTGTTTGTGGCGTTGTCTTACTTTTCCTTATTTTTTCCTTCCCCTCTTATTTTCTCCATTTCATTCCCTGTCCTCTTCCTCCCTTCCTTCGTTCACCTCTTCCTTCTTTGGCCTAATCGATGGTTAGTGAGAGTACTTCACACGATGACTAGAATGAAGTTGAGAGCTAAGACATTAAGGACACTTTAAGACCTAGACGGACGAGGACTATAAAAGCTTGCTTAGCTTGTCACGAGCGCCATATAACTTGTGGTATGCATCATTTACCTTGTATTTTGACAATATTTCAGTTCAGCGAGTTAACGGGTAGGCAGCTACAATGATATGAAACTAATGCCTGGCAGCAGGCGCAAACCGAGCACCCAAACCCTCGACCATTGATTTTACCCTTAAACCTCTTCTTTAACTCCACTTCCGGACGGCCCGCTCCTGTCCCGCACCTGCATGACTCGCGACCTGCGTCACTCCCACCTCTCCCTAACAACATCCGCTGGTCCCTCCACACTTCCAGCGACCCATGCAAGAGCCCCAACACCAGCAACAGGCGCATGTCATGAGATGAGCACCTAGCCTGCAAGATAATAGGAACGTCAAGCTAGTGAGGCATCGTGGCACGCATTATCTACATGTTTGAGAACTCACCAGGAGTTGGGCCGCTACAAGACTACAAAGGGCATATCAATAAGATCAAGGACAACATGCTCGCGTAGACACACTACCCGCATATCCCTTCCCCGCAACAACTTTAGTCCTCAACGCACTGCGAATATCCGTCTCGCTCCTCTCCCTCCATTCCTGATACCCGCTCGCGCTCAAAGGCCATAGCGGCTGGTTGAGATGCTTGTTGAGATCGACGTGGTCAGTGAATTTCGGACATGGCGTGCTCATCAGGGTGTCTAGCTCCCGGCCCAACTCGGCACAGTACTGGTCAAGTGGGAGGTCGTTGACGTCGTTGCCGAAGGGATTCTCCAGCTCGTCGCCAATCGTCGCGATGCCGAGGATGATGTAGGCGGCCGCAATGGTGCCGGGGATTGTGATCCATTTAAGCTTGTCGTACAGCTGGAATGGGAGCAGAAAAATGTAGAGGAGAACGATTTGGGAGATCAGGATGTTGTATCCGACAGGGAGGGGGGTGGTAAGGACACGTTCCGCGTTGCCGGCGGTGTCTGTCATGCCAGCAAGGGCGGTCACTGTGGGGGTGAGTATTCGATGGCGAGTAAGGAAGATTGCTACTTACGGAATTGACCCCCCATCACGGCTGACTTCATTTGACCATTCGTGGAAACTTCCTCGAAGTAGGCGCTCAAGTAGGCTAAAATTTCAAGAGGAAGATTACCCAAAGGCCGATCCGATCGCTTCATTTCCTTTCTGGGGTTTGAGAGCGCGAATGGTAAGCCGAGCTTCTCACCCAACGCTTTCCAAGTACTCGTTCTCTTCTTCTCCAAGTGCTCTTCTTTGAACGCAGCCTTGGCATAGGTATCGAGGTGGGAAACGAGCCCTGCGATATCATCGTAATGAGCGTACGGTTCGAATCGAAGACGATGCTTGACTGCGACGGCGAAACCAAGGACCAGGTTCATCGCAGTGACTTTTTGGAGGAGATCTTCCTTGCTCTGGTCGCCTTCACGCTCTTCGACGTGAACCCAGACATAGCGGGCGATGTTTCGGCATTGGATCATGAGTGTACACCATGTTTTGCGGCCTTCCGAATAACTAGGCGACTATCAGCTTTGTTTGGATTGTAAGTATAGTGAGTAGTATACCGTTCGTAAGCTGTCGAACTTCGGAAAGAGAGAGAAAGTCCGACAACGAAACCGAGAACAGTGAGAAGGACAGTGTCAACGCCGACTGCAAAGGTTTAAAGGTTAGCTTGACCTGGAAGTATCGTTTGGGGGTCGTACGTTTTGTGACAAATTCACAGATGCAGGTAATGAAAGTGGCCCATGCTCCAATGCAGAAAAGAGGTATAATCATTCGCGGTAGAACACTGCCATGCATACGCATGAAATATGGAAGCTTCGAATGTCCATCGAGATCGCGTGGGCCAACCTACGTGTCGTATTAGTAGGTGCGCTGTCTCACCAAGATACTCTTGACTGGAGAAGGTAACTCACAAAGTAATCATCTAAATCCAAACTGTGATGGGAAAGTGGGCGACTCATGGGGGTGGCAATGCCACTGACATGAGCGTCAAGGGCATCCTTGGTTATGGTGCGCGTGTGTGTGCTCTCCTTCATCTGTCGGACGCTCTCGTGCAGATGGGCATGTGAGTTAATTTGGGCTCCTCCTCCTCCTCCTCCTCCTCCTCCTTGAGCTGGTGCTCCTACTCCTCCTTCTCCTCCTCCCTGAGTTGGTGCTCCTCCTCCTCCTCCTCCTCCTCCTCCTCCTTCCCCTTGAGCTGGTGCTCCTCCTGGTGGGGCTGGCGCATCATCGGCCATTTTGATTTAGGTGAATGTCCTAGTTTGTCTAAAGTATGATTGGAAAAAGGGACGACACCAGACTAGAATTAGTAGTTATTACGATACCATCGCAAGGAATAAGAAACACAGAAAACCCAAGACAGAGGAGAAGAAATTAAGAGAAAGAGGAGAAGGAGAGAAGAGTAAAATAGTCAAAATTTTGGCGTTTTACTGTGTACGGAGTATGAAACCGTCAGCACGGGGATCCAGCACGGCAGAACCATGATCCGCAAATAAACCCCCAGGTCTAGATCAAACCATAGATGTTCCTCGGGAAGGTGCCAAGGGTACTAAGGCGTTTACAGCGACAAGTTCATCTAAACAAGGGAATGATGATCCAAGATCTATTCGTGGCCGCGTGTTGCCATGTGTTGCCATGTGTTGATAGGATGAGACAAAGGACGCGGTGTGGATTAGGAGAGGAAATTGCCCAGTTGTCAGTCGTCTGTGCGGGCTAATATAAAGGGCGGGCGGGTAGTCCTAACCTAACCAGATCTAGACGATAAGCGGAGTAGTCAAGGAGGCTGGCAACAGGCGATATGTCGGTGCCAGCGAGGTTGTTTGAGGATATTGCCGAATACGGGAAGCCCACGTAGGGTCTGCCCCTGCGCCGGCTTCCCGTGGGCTTCCCGTATTCCAAACCGTCGAAGGATTTGGGCCCAACGCCTAATGTGCTGGCGCCCCGAGTCAATCAACCCATGCCAAACCCCAATCAGGAGACCTAACGATGACACTGGTTGTGGCTGGGGCTCCCTTCCCTTTCAAGTTGGTTCTGCTCAAACCGTATATGATTTTATTCAAGCGGAAATGAAAGTACTTTGTAAGTTATGTTATTCATGTCTTTGCCCGCTAATACTACTGACTGCTTTCCTAGGAACTAGATCTGAGATATCAAACGATACAACTCAATCCCAAGTCTCGCTCACAGTGAGAACGGATCTGATTCCTTGCTCTGTGATATGATAAGTGGAAGCTTCAATATTAGTTAGTGGTGCTAATATCTATCTGGGGTATTCTTGGTGCATCCCCTGAACGGCAGAACTGAAAAAGCCTACGATCAACGATAGTAGCAGGAGTACGATGTTCACGAGGGAGACTCTGAGAGTGGCCGAGCTTACGGAATAAATTCTCGCGCTGGTGGTCCCACAGAGTTGATATTCAAGTTCAACAGCACAGCCACACTCGGGATATTCGCAGAACTAACTTTGGGTGACCTCCAAGAAGTTCACCAGTGCAGAATTCTCGCCCACGTAGTTTTCTCTCCTTTGGCTTCTCACCTGTGGCTTCTCACCTCCGTCTTCTTCTCACCTCTGTCTTCTTCTCACCTCTGTCTTCTCCTCACCTCTGTCTTCTCCTCACCTCTGCCTTCTCACCTCTGCCCTCTCACCGCCAAATAGCTATTCACCACTCTAGTGTTTCCCGGCCATCGTATCGGAGACATTCGATGGGGTCATCCATTTTCTCTATCGCAATCTGGACAATGTCGAGAAAATATACACTTTCGTCGAAAATAAGCACAGAGCAGTCTGGGTGGAGTTCCCTCCTTGATGGGCGTTCCTATTATGGCTTCCTCATTTTGCCCGGTTCACTTCGTAAAACCCACTTTCTAGGGGTATAATCACAATGTTAAATTTGTCCCCAAATACATATCTCCTGTACTATACTGTACATATATACAAATCCTCTCATCCCAAAGAACCGAGTTGGGATTATCATTCCCCTCATCTCACCACCCTACTCCACTCTAGTATTCCCGCATAAGCACCCTCTTCAACCCCCCCATCTCCCTATCCCACTGCTCCACCTTCCTCTGGCTCGCCTCCACCTTCCCAAGCAGATATTCCACCCTCGGCGCCACCTGCGGCGGTACCCTCGGCATCCCCGCAATCAGCGCCAGCTCCGCCTCACACTTATCGATGCTCTTCCCCTCAATCTTCGACAGCTCTGTCAAGACCGCCAGGTTCATCCGCGCCTTGAGCACCTTGTCCTCGGTCAGTATCTTAAATGCAGCTTGGTACACCGGCTTCCCCGGCCTGATGCTCTCAGGGCGTCCCTTGGCAGTCTTGATGGAGATGAGCTCCGCCTGGGCCAGCGCGTTTAGGACAGCTTCCCCATTGCTCGCCGACGGCGTCAGCGATGACGCGAATGTATTCGAGAGGAGCACCTCGTTGTAGCGCAGCGCCTCGGCCTTGGCCAGCTGCTCGATTAGGAACCAAGCCTGCTCGGGACTCCAGGTGCGGTCTTCGCGGTCGTTGGTACGCGCGGCCAGTAGGAAGATCTTCATGATTTCGCTAGCGGACTGCTCGATAATCTCCTCTACGGCTTTCTGTGGCGATTGTCCCGTCTTAAGTCTGCGGGCGAGGAATTCGAGATCTGTCAGTCGGCCGCCGAGGACGTCTATGCAGGCATCCAGCTCAGAGAGGTCTCGGCGACGTTGGCCCTCGGAGAGCTTGGAGTCTGTACCGGTGGGGTCCTCTTCGCTGTCTAGGTGGGTGATAACGAAGCGCTTTGCAGCAGCTGGGGTGATGTCTCCCAGAGCGATTTGGCGGAAGACGCGGTCTGGGAGGGCACGGCCGAGGGACTTGGAGTATGAGATGTTGTTCGTAAGGAAGATGACGTGCGCAATGTTTGCCGTGGTTAGACCTGCTGCCCACTCAGCGATTTTGTCGTAGACGACCGATGAATCTTCGTTCTTGTGCAGGAAGTTGTCGATGACAATTGTTGGTCTACGCTCTGGGTGGGATTCGAGGTAATCGTCGTCGGTCATTGAAGCATCCTTGTCGTGCTTATCCCGGTCTTCGAGGCCGATTTGCTTCAGTGCCGTAGCGGTGTTTGATAAGATCTTGCCCAGCTGTGTGTCCAGTGTCTCCGAGAAGCCGGACTTCACGCCGATTGTTCCTTGTGCAGCTAAATCGATCAGGCTGCTGAAGCTGTTCATCCAAGAAAACACGGGTCGGTAGCCAACTTGCTGTGCAATAGAGTTGATCGTCGCAGAATCGCCACGAGCTTCCTGGATAGGCTTGCAGTCGATGAGAAGGACGTTCCTGCGGTCCTTCAGTGCCTGGTCGAGCACCAGTTCCCTCTTCCCGGAACCACGTGGGCCCTGCACAATAATGAATGTATCCGTCGTCTCCATCATCCAAGTCTGGAGCTGGTCAATGAGTTTCCTACGGTCATCCCAGATAGCGCCCAGCCCTGCCTCTTCAACATTGCGCTTCTTAAACGTGAACATGTCCTTTGCTTGGCTGCTGAACCACTTGTATATCCTCGAATCCCTGATCTTTAGAGAATGCGTGACACGAGCTTTGATGAAGAATGTGCGGATCGGATCAAATACGGCAACAGCGAGCGTACCCAGGAGCGCCGCCATAAGGGGAATGAAGATCCTGGGGTGTCCCATAACCCAGTCGCGTATCATATGCGCCTTGATCTTCTGCTCATACGACAACCGCAGCTGTGTCCCGCCGACCCCTCCTCCAGCCTCTTCCAAGACTTTAAATCCATGCATGCAGTTCCTCGCCATGACCGCATTGCGCAGACGCGCAAAATCCAAAGTCGCAAACCTAGGCAGGACCTTCGAGTCTGCAGGCTGCGAGGAGATCTCGGCAAGCATCCCGTAGCGACGGAATAGACTGTACAGAGTCTCCTGTGACAGCTCTGCCGCCTCACCACCCGGCTTCGTCGGCGCGAACTCAACCTTGATTCTTGAGCTCGGGAAGCGGTGGAGATCTTCCAGCCAGGGCACACCGCGGACGAGATTCGCCTTCATAGGCCGCATCGGGTTAAACCACGGCCGGACGTACTTCTCCTTCAAGTACCCGATGATGAGACTCTCGACCTCTTGCGACGAGACGCCATCCGGGTGCGAGAACTTGACGAACGCGCCGCCATCTTTGATGCGGGGCAGGATCTCGGTCACTGTTATAGGTACATTGGGTGGTATAGCACGCTTAACCATAACCATAGGATCCAATGCCTGGAGCGACGCGGAGTTGAAGCGCTCGAGGAGCTCCGGTAGGTTTCTATGCCTAAAAAAAGGCAGTCTCATGTGCATCCCAAAGTTAAATCGCAGCGGAAATATACCTAGAGGTTGTTAGTCTGCTATCAGAGGCGCAGGGACGAGTTTGGGGCCTACTGTCGAAGAAGAGAATGCCCTCATTGGTTTGCGCCTCAATGTGCCCCGAGTGATTCTCCCCCACCTCCGTGCTCTCCTTCCTCACAACCCTCCATGACCAATTCTTCGGCCTCCCTGCAGGTGGTCGTCCTGGAATCGTCCTCGCCGGTTGGATATACGCTCGTCGCGGTCTCAATTCCGGGATGCTGGTGGGATTGAACACCGCGCGCCTGGCGGGGATGCTCATCTTGCTGATAGCCGCAATCTGATGTGACTTTACAGCTCAGATCGCATGGCGCGAAAGAACAGGTAGCCACAGAAAGATTGTGTTTCCCTTTGATATGAATTTCGTGGGATTTCAGGGTCTACAGCAAGCCACCACAGGTTTACCCAAGGTACTATTTACCACATGAGGTCATATCTCCACCACAAGGCTGAAGCTCATTCTCGTGGATCACGTGATATTTCATAAAACCCAAGAATTTCCGAGATGGCTTCAGCCTCATCCCAATATCAACCGCAACAACCTCTCACCAATCCATTCCACAATCGCAATAATGGGCTGGCTATGGAGTTCCGCGGCTACCCCGGCTGACGCTGGAGCACCAACTCCCCAACCTCAAACCACCTCGACAAAACAAGCAGCTCCTCCCCCTACCACCCCCTCTCAACCACTCACACCCGCCCAGCTCGCCGAGCAAGACCTACAAGCCGCACTGGCCGAGTTCGACGCCGAGAACAAGGCCTCCGCGCCCAAAAAACCCATATTCAGACGCACCCCCCGTGCCCCCACGGAGGGCACTCCCAGCTCCACAACTCCCGACAGCGAGCTCAATGTCGAAGACTCTCTATACCCAACGACCATGTCCTGCCGCGACGCCTTCGACGCAGCATTCTACTGCCAATCGCTAGGCGGCCAATTCAACGCCGTGTACCGGTACGGTGGGATGCAGTCATGCAGCGACCACTGGAAGAGTTTCTGGTTCTGCATGAGATCGAAGAGCTATGCGGGGCAGCGGGAGGATATGATTAAGGAGCATTATCGGAAGAAAGCGTTGAAGTATAAGGTTGGACCGAGTAGTGAGGATGTGTGGGAGGGGAGGGAGAAGAAGATGGAGTGGGGGGAGGCGTTTTCGGAGGGGGTGGAGGAGTTGTTGCCGGGGGAGAGTGATGAGGAGTGGAATGTTAGGGAGAGGAAGAGGAGGGAGGGGAGGAATGGGGGGACGGTATAGGGGTGAGGTACGGGTTGTATGATAAGTATGTGGTGTTCGGAGTGTATATTTTGGATTGTCCAGATGGCATAACATTGGGTGTCGTCGTTTTTGGGGAGAGAGCATGGGAAATCACCACTGCCGAATACAGACTATGTATATGTCGTGTACGGTTTATGTATATTGAAGCGTATCTACTCACCTAGAAATCAAGCGTTGTGTATAATGCCGCCAGTTTCCAAAAAATCATCGTGTGCAAACGCCACATCCCCTATATCACAACCATGTTACCCTTATCTCCTATTGCGCCTGGGATCGGTGGCCTCCTGCCTCCTGAAATCCCTCATTTCCTTCGTTCCCAAACTCCCTGAGCCGCCCTCGGCCCTTCTCTCCCACCCCCCAAGACGCACAACAAGGCACGTCGCATTATCGCCGTCCTTAGTCGTCTCTGTCGCGAATGTCACTACCTCCTGCGCGCCCTGTTCCGGCGTCTTCGCCTCTTTCACTATATCCACGATCTCCTGGTCCGTCAGTGTCCCAGACACCCCATCCGACACCAGCACGAGAAAGCTGTACTGCGCCGGCGCGAGCGCAACGCGCACAATCTCTGGCTCGGCGCTAACGCCGATGCGCTTCGACTTCATGTCGCCGAAGGCGCGGGTGTTGGCCAGTCCAGACATGCGCTCCTCGCCGAAGGAGTCAGTCACAAAGGTCGCGGCGTAGCGGTGCAGGCGCGTACTCTCGATAGGTGAGCTAGGGTGGTGGTTAGTTGTCGTGGGGACGGCAAGACCTGTCGCCGTGTCGCAGAGGAGAATGCGCGTGTCCCCGACGTGGGCGACGAGGAGAGTGGAGGGCGAACTCGGGTGCCAGAAGGGTGTTGGGCTTGGGGTTGAGACCATGGCAATAGAGGCAGTTGAGCCGCCTTTGAAGCGGATTGGGCCACCGATGTTGTGGGCGGCCTGGGAGGGGCGGCCGAGGATCTCGTCGTGGTTGAGGGGGAGGTCGGAGATGGATTCTTTGTCAGGCTTGGAGGCCTGCGCGATGACGAAGTCGAGGTCGCAGCGGAGGAATGCATACATGAGCACTGTCTCGATAGAGGGTGCTGTTTCCGGGCTGGCGGGTTCGTTGGTTGTCTTGTGGTTCCGGTGCTGGTACTTGACCTTAACATCAAAGTAGTCCGGTTTGAATCGCCGAAAGTATCCCCCAACTGTGCTCTTCCACTGATCAAGGAGAGATGCCTCGAGCTCGAGAGCTTTCGGCTTATCCATCCGCTGCTTCAGCGGGTCCTCCGACTTCAGGCGCTCAGCATCCGGCGGACGCTGCGCTACCTGTTCTTTGGGGCTCCTCGTATCAGCCGGCTTCGTCTCCTCTTTCGTCTTCATAGCCACGGCATTCAAGCTCTTCTTCCCCTCCTTCGACAGCTCCCCCTCAGTCGCAACTTTCACCTCAGGTACCGCGATCCCCATCGTCGGATCCTCCATGGAATCCGGGCTCCTCTTCAAGCTCGACTGCAGGCCAAACTGCTTCGCTGCATCCTCCACATAATGATGCAAATCCTGCTTCAAAAACTCCGAGCACTCCGACCCTCCATGCCCATCAAACACCCCAAAGTAAAACACCTGCGGATCCCCGCTCGCGCTGTCAGCCGATGTCGCCTCGGGTCCTTGCCCAGACCCGGTATCGCTGCGGGTCAAACTGATCGGTGCGCGGTTCGCGAAGGCGGGAATCTCAATCGTGCCGGCCTCGAAGCGGTCCTCATTATAGGGGCGCGTGCCACGAGATGTCTTCGCACCGAAGTGGTGCTTCGCGCTCTGGATTGGGATGCGTACAACCGTGAGGTCGCGTGACGAGCTAGCTAAGGGCGGGACGGCTGTTGGGGGTGGGCTAGCACCCGTGTGTGGGATTGAGGCCGCGCGGGGGAGTTTGTGGTGGGGAGAGCGGGAGTCCGGGTGCAGAGAACTGGAGGGAAGGTGTGTGACGAAGTAGTTGTGGAAGTGACGGCGCTGGGAGCGAGGGAGAAGGCAGTCGCGCTGGCTTATCTGCAGAGAGCGGCCTGGTATGCCATCTCCCTGTTTCGCCTGGGGAGAGCTGTCGAGTGATTGATTCGCAAGTATGGGTATATATGATGCATTCCTGTAAGATCGTGAAAAAGTTGGCAATCGGCTACGTAGTAATCGTGACGGGTGCCCATGTCCGGGCGAAATCGAGAGATATGTCGCTATAAATCCTAGATAATTTCTTGTCAGCTATATCCCATGGCATAAGTCCGTTCAAAGTCGTCGCCAGCCCCTCACCATATGTATCTGTGAGCGTCCAGGGTCGCGCTGCCCGCGGAGTATTGTTGAGACGCGGCATCCCTCGTCACTCAACTCGCAATCAACGCTCGAAATCTAGGATGTGGTCATCTTGAGCGAGTTGCTAGTTGAAGAGACGATGTTAAATCAGTGGCAGATCAATGCAGAAGTCGTGATTCAGGAGGATGCGTATGAATAGTGAAGAAATGCTGTGCGAGGCTGAAGATTTGGTGAGAGGGTCGGGAAAGGCTCGCGGCAGTGCCACCAAACGGGAACCCCTCAACAGGTATCGGCGCTACGGTACGGGAGATGAGGATCAACGATGCAACACTGATAGGTGTGTTATCTCGCTCTACAAATACCTTTTTGATAAAACCAAATATGCTATATTTGCTATTGATGATATATGCATTTATTGTAGCATAGGCTGATATTAATTAAATCTTAAGGCGGTTTATTAGTAACCTCGGCGGGACGTTAACCTTATAACTTGAAATTCACCTGCCCTTTGTTTTCACTTGGGAAATCTCTGCCGGGAATAATGGCAATTATTAAAGCGGGAACCAACTCCACAGAGTCCTTGTTCTCGATTGTGGTAGTGCCATCAAGCTGCGTGGACCAGTGGAGGGAGACTGGGGTTTGATAGATTTTTTGTGCCAGCATGTCCTCCTTTAACAATCCGTTGTTAACATAGCAAGCCACAACGGTAACAGCAAGGAGCAGCGACAGCAACATCAACGGTGACGACAACAATAGGCAGCAACAGCACGTAGTGACGGTAACAAGCTACAGTAAGCAGCGACAGTAAGCGGCGACAGTAAGCGGCGACAGTAAGCAGCGACAGTAACAGCGGGCAGTGACAACACGCAGCGACAGTAACAGCCAGTGCCACTTGATAGAGAATACGGATATCATCTTCATTATGGTATCAATGTTGTGACCAGAAATGAATTGAGCGAATGAAAACAGATCCATCCATGTATTGTCTGTGGGACTACCTGTTAACGACGTTAGGCACAGCGTATTACAATGAGAGCCCCTTTATATATTTTCTAGCTCAAGAAAAATCCCATGGTTATTTCAACGTCGTGTACTGCGTAGGTAGTATGTTTTGCGGCATTAAACGGCTACGGGAGGGAGGTTAGCTTTTTAAAATGCTGTTTTAAATATTTTTATTTTATTTACAGTTCCTATAAAAGCTTCAACTAGCTAGTCCATAAATTCTCTCACGCCGTTTGGGAAACGTGCCTTAAAAACCCCCTGCATAGAGAAAATACACAAGAATCAGTGTTCGGCACAGATCGCCAATGACCTGATCTGATCCGGATCATGATCCGGATCAGACCTATCCGGCGTCATTATGATGTATCCGTAGGATCTGAGGATATATCCGGATCAAGCCAAGAGTAAGCCAAGAGTGCCAAGGCCACAGTAGTTGTAGAATTAAATCTGTAATACCCATCTAAATATCATGGCAAAGTGACGATTCCTGTAAAAATGAGCGACTCTGAGTTATCAGATTTGCCGCCAGATCATGAGAGCGAGAGCTATTCTCAAATAGAAGAGCTATCGTTACCACCTCATACTCTTCTACCTACCCCTATTTAGGTTGAAGCAGCTAATATATCGTCAATTAATACTCTTCTAAGGGTAGTATTGCCACCGACTTCGTCGAAGCTATTCACAAAGGGCTTATATCGCCGAGAATTACTTGATACTCGGCCTCCAACAATCAAGATAGTATGCCTACAACCTAGCTGTGGATATTCACTACCACCGCAAGGATTAAAGCAGTCGTCGACAGGAAATCTATGGAGGCACTATTCTATAAAGCATCCAACAGTATCATACGCCCTTAAAAATGATAACTC
>JPKD01000669.1:0-65449 GCA_000750935.1 Pseudogymnoascus sp. VKM F-4519 (FW-2642)
CTGGCCGGCGATGAGCTCTACCTGTACGTGGTGCCGGCTACGAACCTTCTGTTTACATGAAACTCACATGGATGCTTGCTCTCTTCAGGACTAGAGTCATCATTGCAGCACAATAGTTCGTCTCGGAAGACAAGGATCCTGTTTAAGTGTACAACACGGTAGAAGGACTGAGATATCTTCTTGCTATTCAACAATTCCATGCCCTAGACTGCGTCAGCTCGTAAAAATTCGTGTCGCCCAGCTCACCTTTGACACAAACCAGGTCACCCTGTTTCTGCCACCCATTTCTCCTCTCTCGATTCCCATAGTTTACACGTGACAGGGTGTCGTTCTGGGTCAAAAGAGCAATACGCCTCAACCTCGTAATGGTGACGAGCTTTTCGGCTGGTGAAGGCGTTTCCTTATGTTCCGCGGAGCACAGCTCCCCTGAGAGAAATTATGTTCTGTTTTAGTGTAAGCAGAGACTAGCCTACTTAACAACTGGCGTCCAACTGTATTAAGCGGTTAGTAAGCTTCTATCGCTAAGCCTCAAAATTTCAGCAGAGGAACTGACGCATTAGGTGGCTGCATGATATCCACGTCGCTGAACTTCTTCCCAGTATCTCATGTCTTGTTATTGGAATTAGCAGGAGGGGATATCCCAGTTGGGACAGACACCGAACTAGTATATGAGAAGAGAAGAAAGTGAAGAAGTCTCGTCTGGGAATTGGTTGTCTTTTATAATGGAATGGACCCCTACACAATGCTAACTCTTTGTAGATGTCTGAAAAGCAATTTGCCTGGAGATGACATCTCTTTTTCTCTCTTATATGATTAGATGTAGTAGCCATGGTTTAACAGGAAGGGCTATCAAAGCCGACCTGCTTCGACAAAAGCAGGTGCCTATGTGGTCTCTGCGGCTGGCCAGCCGTGCACCATTACAGAACCCTCGCACTTCGACGACACAATTGCATTTGCTGCAGCAAGGATTTACAGCTGCACAAATGACCTGGCCATTTTCTTCGAGGCGCTACTGTCGGATGAAGAGACTGGGAGTCCTCTGACGGTTAACACTGCAATCAGTGATGGACACTCTACCTCTTGGCACGTGTCTACACGGCACTGCTAGGCAAGTACACCCGTGCTTTGCATGATGTTTTAACAAGAACATAACGGATACCTACATCAGATAGAAACAGCGAGTTGGGCCTGTGTGCCCGCAGCGGTGACTGAAAACCGTCAGGCAATTTATCTATCGATACACGAGATGTGGACACCAGATATAGTGTAATACCATGCCGGCCTACTACCGGGGAGTTCAAGATACTGATCACGATAGCTCTGGGTGGAATACAATCATACAAAGGGGGTAGGCTGGTCACGCACCTCGTACATTGACCAATGACTAGAGAACCGTCTTCAGTCCGGGGGAGCCTGCTTTTTAACTATGAACTCCTGCCAATACCTGGCTCACCCCTGATTACTTAACACGTGACTGGCTCTCCGCAAGTCATGCCCTTTATAGTCGGTAAATCGTGGTAAGAATGGGTAATTTTACCCACGATTACATGTAGACGCAATCTGGGGAACTACTAAATTTGCTACAGCCACTAGAGGACTGAACGTGGACGTGGCCATGATTCAGGCAGTAAATACATAACAAAAGTAGCCCCCAATTTCTCTTCCCTTAGTCCGACTAATCCTCACTCCAATAGGTTTCGCTTCAGTCGCCGACGATAGGACATAGAGCACTTGGACGATTGGACTTCAAGGTACCTTGCTACTAAACTAAACTCACACGAGATTTTGTAGATCAAGGCATCCAATTAGCAAAGACAAAACTGGTGGGAAAATATGTAAGGTCTTCCAGGTGATAATGGCGGAATCGAAGCAGATTAAGTAATTATACTCTACATTTGTGCCATTTTAGGTATAGCCGTGCGTAGTAAGCATCAATCAGTTGATGAGGAGGTGCACCCTCCCTCGGTTGCCGAGTCCTTTATTGAATCGAGTATCACTTCACGTCATGGGAGGCTAGCTAACCCATCTGCCCCTCAGCGTCACACTGCATCAACGTTTATCTATAGTATCACTAATAACGCTATTATACTCTCCGCACTTGTTTTTGTCGCCAGTGTTTTTGGCTTCTACGCCTACCAAGGCACCGACAGTCAACGATAGACATATTATTAAGTTAAACTAGCAATGCAGGGCTGGGACAAGAAGCCGAAGCCGACTCGGTAAGATCTCAGAAGTTTCAAGGGGGAGGGGGTAAGGTATTAGAAGGCCGTTTTGGGAATTTACCCCTGGTTGATCTTGTACTATATCTATATGAGTGAATGCCACAGAGCTCGTACTGCTTATACTGAGGGTGAGTACATCAGAAAAGCAGGCCGAGATGTGAACCCATATCCGCAAATTCGTGGTCAAGAAGAGTTAGCATTGTGAGTATTCATATCGCCTTAGTTACGCTTTTTGCATCAGTGAAAAAAGAAGAAAAAAGAAGAAAAAAGTTACTATCTGTGTAGAGAAAAAATATAGTTCTTTCCAATCCTAACACATTTATTTCATCGGGTTAATAAAGAAATGATCGTTTGTCGTGGCCGTGACGTTGAACTTCATCCCGAGTTCGACTAATCCTTCTTCTCTCGGTACACAAAGCATCCCAAAGCTTGGTTTAAACTTGAAACCTGGATCAATTCGCCGATATTTCATAAGTTGATCCCAAGGCTGCCGTGGGTGCTTGTGAGCCGTCTCGGGATTGACGTTTGGCACCTGGCATCGCAAACAGCGGGATACCACATCTAGTTCCACAGCACCTTCGCCGTCGCTTAGTCTCAAAGCCTTCCACCCGTCCTCATTCCAAGGTTCGCTGCCCCGGATAATGATATTTGGTCGGAAACGCTCAATCTCAATCTCTTTCTCTCCCATGCGGACGAGACGTTCATTAAGCTCCCCGATGCTTGCCATGGAAACAACCAATACGGGCATCATATCGGCAAATTTAGTTGCCTCTATACGCCCCAGAAGCTTAGGAGCTCCGCAGCCACGAAGCACACGAGGTGTGGGACCCTTGTACAACAGGCGAACGTCCGCACCTAGAAAATCGGAAAATGGCTGGGTAAGACTAGTTTTGTATTCCCAAGCGTCTGTTTGCTCGCCCCAAATGCCCGCCTTCTTTAGTTCGGTATTACTTCGAAGCCATTCAGTCGTAGGATGGGCGGGGATCTCGACGATCTTATTATTTTGGATAAAGATATTGAGCGTATCAGTATCGGCGTCAAAGGCAGTTCGAATGAGCGTCATGTTGGAATTCGATCGGATGGTGAGGAATTCACGAGTTTCCGTTGAGATGAACATCCAGTTCCGGTCCAAGTCTAGGCCTGTTCGGAGGAGACGAGCAGACTTGACATCGAAACCACGGCATGACTTTATAGGGTAGACACGCAGGCCGATTATCTCATCTGCAGGAGGAATAAAGGGCAGAGGTTTGGATGAAGTTGGCGCAGGTTGACTTCCAGGCTGGTGGAAGTAGTGAAGGAGGAAGAGGGTTGCCAAAACAACAGTGAAAATAATATATGACAGCGGGTGATCCTGAGAAATATCTAGGAGTGCCATAATCTAATCAAGTCCAAAGACCTGAAGCTTAATGATATTCTGAGTAGAACAAAAAAAGAAAGCTAAAGAACAAGAGAGCGGCGCAGGACCCGAACGGAAAAAAGGGAGGGAGTACCGGCATTATATCATGAAACCTGTCATTTGCAAATGACGATATGGAACTGTTTAGAATAAGCTAATTTGCGGGAGAGCTAGTACTGATTGTGGCAAACTGACCAACCGGAGGTTAATCCAAACCAACTTTTATGGGTCCCGGCGAAGTAATGGATGTATAGCGTCTGTAGATCCACGGTACCCACCTCGACACCATGATTTCGGAGCAAGGGCTGCATTGGCTACTATGTACGAAAATTGGCCGTTGAATGAACCGCAGAATTGGTTCATTCTGTATAAACAACTGCCACAGGATAACAGAGCTCTATAACCGGACTGCTTTGATTCGTAATGTCAACTCGACTTAGATATCATGTTTCCAGGTCTTGTAAGGTGGTATCCCACTCAGGAACATGGCGTTTATCACCGCGCCTGTTATAGGTCCCAGCCAGTGTATATAGTGATATTCCCAACCACCGAACGCAGCTATTAAACCGAAACATCTTGCCGGGTTCATCGCTACTTTACATTAGTATAATGACTATCTATGAAAATGCGCCATCTTCAACATACCTGCGCCAGAATATCCATCCTTTATGAACCCCGAAGCAATGTTACACAGACTCAAGGCGAGGCCGCAAAGAAAGGTTCCCAGGGCAGGCCCAAGGACGTTCTTCTGCCGAGGATCAAGGCCAACAGCAAATATAAGGAAAATCAAGCACAAGCTCGTCATCGTTTCGAAAGCGAATGCCTCTCCTGGCGAGATGAAGTCTGCATTGATGCTGCAACCTGGCACAACCTAACTCGCGTCAGTAAGAAGTTTTTATGCGATAATTGAAAACCTTAGAGACGAACAATATTTGAGAATTTGTCACCGAGAGCTGCTCTAATCATGAAACCTCCTATCGTAGCACCAAGTGTCTGAAGTAAGATATACAGTAGTGTGCGGGGAAAGGTCGATAATCGAGCTGCGAAGGTTGCAATCGTAACGAGTGGATTCATATGGCCTCCACTGACTGGGGCAGCAGCGAATATGAATAGTGGGAGAGAGATAAGGTTGGTAATAGCGACCATGATTGTAGGGAATAGAGGACCAATAGAGGTCTGTCTAGTGAAGATCAGTCGGTTCCTTCAAGGTTAATATCAGGTTTGAGACTCGGTACTTACGTCGCAGATGCTTTTAATCCTATTGCGATACTACCTGTGATGAAGACTAACATGCTCGTCGCTGTTGATGATTGTCAATGTAATAACTAAAAGAAATCAAGCTGCAACATACCCCAACCCTCAAAGATGGCTTGCTTCCATAGCTCCATATCAGTAAATCCTCTTAGATCAAAGCTCTCTTTCCATGTCAAGTGGAGAGCTGCATCTGGCCTCCTGGAAACGGTTTTCTCATAGCCTGGTTCAGTACCAGACAGCACAAACTGTTGATTTCCACCGAGACGGCCAGCAAATGGCTCAGCCAGAACTTTGACTGTTCTACCATTCGTCCTTGAAGTTTCAGCAGGGTGAAGGGTGAGGTTTGGATAGAGAGATTCATCTATCTCCGCCATCATTGAATCAGTCGAGTTTCCAAGTAAGTACTTCTACATCGTGAGGAATAGTATCCAACATATATAACCGCAGAGGCATACGGGCAAATTTTGGAAAATAAGAAAATGCGGATGCGGAATCCCTTGCATCCAGCTTTCTTGTTAGTAATCCGCATAGAGCGTTCCTACAATTAGAGTCGTATGACGCTGGGAAACAAGCATGACAAATGTCAGTTTGTTGACAGAATCAAAATAAGCAACACACCAAGACGGCATATCGGCAAGGAATACTGCAGGACTAGCAGGGTGAGCGATTTCCTAATTAGATCTAGTACAAAGCTAACACGGACATGCCTGTCTGCACCCCGCTTTGACATGGATCATCAGTAACTTGAGCTCGGACGCAATATTCAATGACAGTTGCTCCTCAACCCTAGAAGGCGGAAAGGCCGGAGACTTGCAAATATTGCCTTGCTCTGATAGATTGCTGGGAAGCCGTATTTTCATTCTGCATCAAAACGTGGCGTGGATTAAGGTGTAACGTCAGTAGGGTCAACGACCTATCGTGTAGGCTGTGCTTGCGTCGGGGTAGTTGTATGAGGAAAGGGTGCTCAGTCACAAAGCGTCTTGCAAGTCTTAAGACGTTACAGTATGCGATAGTACTATAGAGTTGAGCACAAGGCTCCTATTCTACGAAAACTATCTGCCTATAGTGGCATGGATATCTAGGGTATCCAAGATTTCCACGATAACCAACAGAGACCTGTTTACAGTCAAAAGGGGAAAAACCAAGGAAGTTCAAGGTCAATACTGTATTCTATAATTACTTCTTGCTAACAATTCTTTCATTGACTCTACAAGTCCTGTCTTCCGAGGAAATCCAACACCAGCTCTGCAATTTCCGTAGTGTTTGTTTCTGTGGCCATATGTCCAGCATCCAGAAGATGCACCTCGGCCTTTGGAAGATCTCTCAAGTACGCCATTGCCCCCGCTGGTGGGAATATGATATCATTCTTTCCCCAAGCTGCAAGTAGCGGCACCTGCGATGATCGGAAGTACTCCTGAAAAGCCGGGTATAAAGAGACGTTGGTTTCATAATCTTTGAAAAGATCAAGTTGGATCTTCTCATTTCCTGGCCGACACAATAAGGCGTAGTCGAGGTGATATATCTCAGGGGCGATTTGATCAACCCGAGCTGTTCCAAACTCGTATTGCCACTTTGTTGCGTCAAAACTGAGGGTGCTCGGAATTAAAGCCTCTCGGTCCTCCTTGCTGCCGCTCTGCCAGTATTTTTGCACCTGGCCCCAGAAATCGGGTCCGAGACCATCTGAGTAGGCATTCCCGTTTTGTGTGATTATGGCAGATACCCGTTCTGGATTCCGGAGAGCAAGTCGAAGGGCTACCGGTGCACCATAATCAAAAATGTAAACCGAAAAGTTCTTGATCCCAATCTTGTCAAGGAATGCTTCAATGGTGGTGGCAAAATTGGCAAACGAATATTGGTAAGCGCGTGATTCTGGGACGACAGTGAAACCAAATCCGGGAATATCTGGCGCAACGACGTGATACTTCGCCTCGAGCAGCGGCATTAAGTTTCTGAAGTGATATGAGGAGCTTGGGAATCCATGGAGGAGGAGAAGTGTTGGTTTATCAGCCGACCCAGCTTCGCGATAGAAAATATCAATGCCATCGGCAGAGACATAGGAGAATTTCACGATGCCGTTTGCCATTGTGGAAAGAAGCTGGTATACTGCTAGATGATGAATTGCGCCGTATTTGAGGTTTGAGAACTGTCATAATAACAGCGCATGAAGCTCTCTATATATAATGCAATGTTTGGCACTCTCTAGCTATGACTAATGGAGCAATATGTCATAGTTACGAAAGTGCTGATGAATTACGGCCCTAATTCGAGCAACGATCATTGGCATGGTAATCGCATGAGCTTGGTAATCGCATGAGCTTGGTAATCCCAGTACTCAAATTGTGGTGTCTAGAGCACCAACTAAAAATCCGAGAGGGGAAAATGCCCGGCTCTCCACTTCCGCCTCCCAGACTTAACGTATCAAATTCGATCCACTCTATTTGGGTAGTCGTCTTTTCATTTGCGTTGGATGTTT
Organism: Pseudogymnoascus sp. VKM F-4519 (FW-2642); assembly: GCA_000750935.1. Classification (NCBI taxonomy): domain Eukaryota; kingdom Fungi; phylum Ascomycota; class Leotiomycetes; order Thelebolales; family Thelebolaceae; genus Pseudogymnoascus; species Pseudogymnoascus sp. VKM F-4519 (FW-2642). The sequence continues at coordinate 7,346 of JPKD01000669.1, forward strand.
GGTAGGCAATATTCCCTCTCTCAGAATGTGTGCTACCCAGAAAGAGGCATTGCTAAATGCGCCCTAGCTCGATTAAGTATACGGTGTGCTTACGGGAGGTGTGGACGACCCCACCAGAATGTTTCCCGAATGATGGATGACTAAGGTAAGCTAATACTCACTGTGACGTATAGAAGTATAAGTTATAGGTCAGAGGAGTCCCTTAAAAGGCCAGTCAATGCAAGCAGCTAACGACAACTCGAGGTATTTTGAGAAAACGTTGTAATCATCTTAGGACAAAGTTTTCCGGGTCGACGATTTGAAATCATGTCACTCCCCTTTTCGAGGATCCCGCCTCGCGCCAAAAAGGTCGTCACGCCTTTCGAAGTTCATGTACCTCAGGTTCGCGTGGATGAGATGATCACGCTTCTGAAGCTCTCCAAATTGGCACCAGAAACGTACGAAAACTCCCTTGAGAATCGCCAGTATGGGGTGACGCGTAAATGGATGATTGATGCCAAAAGTCAATGGGAGAAAATCAACTGGTCTCTACCTTCTTTCAGTAAACAGCTCTCACATTTCTAATCATGCCTAGGCGAAAGTGTGAAGATTTCATGAACTCATTTCCGAACTTCACCATTGACATTACCGACATATCAGGTCCACAGGATATCCACTTTGTGTCACTTTTCTCGGAAAAGATAGACGCGATACCCTTGATTTTGCTCCACGGATGGCCAGGTACTATCCCATGTTAAGCTTGGGTCTCGAAGACATTTGCTTACCACGACTAGGAAACTTCCTTGAGTTCTTGCCAATCTTGGAGCTACTTCGCAACAGCTACACTCCAGAGACATTACCATATCATGTCATAGTTCCCTCTCTTCCTGGCTATGCGTTCTCTTCCCCTCCACCACTGGATCGGGATTTTCGTATTGAAGATGTAGCGCGCATATTTAATCGCCTCATGCAAGATCTCGGTTTCGGCGATGGCTATGCTGTTCAAGGTGGTGATGTTGGTAGCAAAGTAGCAAGAGTCATGGCCGCTGAACATGAAAGTTGCAAAGGTGAGCTCCCAAGAACACAGCTCGATACGAAAACACCTGCTAACCTAGACCCCAGCTGTCCATAGTCAGTTTTATTTCTCCTGACCGCTCATAGTTTACTAACTAGTGGCAGTCAACTTTTGTATCATGCCTGAGCCACAAGGAACTGTCGATACTTTATCCCAGCCGGAAAAGCAAGGTCTGAAACGTACAGCTGATTTCATAAGGCTAGGTAGTTCGTATGCCTTAGAGCAAGCTACAAAGCCCTCTACTCTCTCTTTTGCGCTTGCGAGCAACCCTCTCTCCCTGTTGGCGTGGTAAGCACAGTTCTAAAACCTAGGTCGTATCTGTTATTTATCGATTACAGGATTGGGGAGAAGTTCCTTGACTGGACCGACGAAGATCCACCTATGGACACTATACTTGAATCGGTGACACTATATTGGCTGACGGAAACATTACCCACATCGCTATATCCCTATAGGCAGGCATGTCACCCCTAGAATTTCATCCTATGGAGCTAAATCTGTTACAGCTTTTCACGCCTGGCAATGTTGGTGCCCACGAGGATCCCAAATGGCACATCAACAAGCCCTTTGGTTTCTCCTGGTTTCCCAAGGAGCTGGCACCAATTCCGCAAAGTTGGGCCGCCACAACTGGCAACCTAGTATTTTACCGCCAGCATGATGCAGTGAGTCACAGCCTCGGAATTGCCTTCAATTTTCTAACAGGTCTACTTAAGGGTGGTCACTTCGCTGCAATGGAACAGCCTAAAGTTTTGCTTCAGGATATTCAAGAGTTCATTTCGCAAGTCTGGGAATAAACGGAGGAGTTTAATTTAGGGCTTGAGGTTTCAATCAATCAGTCATAATAATCTAAGTCATTCAAAACCCCGATAAATGTGCAGTATGATACCTTGGCTCGACGGGAAGTCCACCAAACCAGTAAACAAAATCCCACCTCCAGTTCCTAAAACAGTTTACGCGTGTTCTGAGAACAGCACAAAACTCGTCTTTCTTCTCTACAAACTTTAGAACAAAGATTACGTTGGCACATTTGCAAAACTCACTTACCTCTCTTGAACTAGAAATACATTGCTGAGACTCGTCTCTTACCTCATACCCTAGCTAGGTTTCTTATTTTAGGCCTCAACTTGTGCTCTTGGGTTGCTGCTAATTGTCTTGTAATATACTCCGACACTGTTGGGTGCATATATAAGCGCAGCGGGACTAGAGAGTTCTTATTCTTCTAAGCTGAGGTGGGTGTTCAACAGACTTTGCGGGGTACTTGTCGGATCTGCCTGTTCGCTTCGCTCAAAGTCGGAGGGGAGCAAATGCGCGACTTGGAAGGAAGTGCACGGCTTCACAGCAAAAAAAGCAGGTATCTTCACATAGTAAATTATATGAAAGGGTACGTAGGAACCGTAAATTGCGAAAAAGTTGCAAATTCTTCAAATAGAAAGTCTATAAAGCGCTAGAACATCTTTTGTAAAACTATAGTTAAAAGGGCTTATATAATAAATAACTAACTTATATCTTACTACTTAGATTCAGAAGATAATCTCCACTTTTTCACGTTGAAGTCTAGGTGAAGATAATTCAAGTAAAATAGGCTTAAACTAGTCTAGATCTGAGCGAGTCGAACAGGCGGATCGGACGATTACGTGAGGGTTGTACCCTAGCTTACTATTCGTCAGCATCTTACTAAGAAACATCAGCTCAGAATGCTGCCTCCAAATACCTCGTTTCACCAAGGGAGGAGGCAACGCACAACGACATGGAGCTTTCGCAGGCAATCAGTAAGCCAAGCGAAGTGGATTCGCTGGGATGGCCGAAAATGCCAACTGACATTATTCCATGCAGGTGTTCCAACCAGGGAAGTGCATGAGGACATGGGTAGGAGCAACTCGCCACCTCAGGGTGTCTTTGTGTACATCAATAATCAACCTGGTCAATCTCACACTACGCACAACATGAGACTCGTCCGATCCCAAGCAATGCATCATTATCGTCAGCAGCAACGCATGCGGATTCACGTGGACGATGCAGTAAATACCAATGACTCCACATATATCACGAATAGATCACTAAGCCACGAGGTATGTACACTTCGTCCATGCGCATTCCTTAGTAGCAAATGTGGCTTTGCACCTGCACGATTAATAGAGAACCTCATTTGTCCGTACTCATATCTAGATGTGTTGCTCTGTTTGATTACTGTAGAACTTGTTGTGTACCCTAACGATTTCATGATAACATCTTCTACCAGGTGATCCACGATAGCGCATCATATGAACAACCTCGAGATCAAGATATCCCGCCGGTGTTGCCTTATTCCATTCTTGGCGCTGGTAGAGTCGATCCTTTCGGGGCTTTGGCTCTCAGCTCGAGTCGGGCGCTCTTGAAATACCTCGACCATTGTGAGTAGGCCGATTGGGTCACATGATGTGCGACCATGCCAAACCTGATTTGAATTTCACTAATGAATTCCATGCCATCAGGGATCACGATCCTAGCGACATCCCTGTGCGGTCTGCCAACGCGACAGGCTGGAGGTGCTTCCTTAAAGTCAGTGTGGATGCCACGAGCGTCTGGGGACCCGACTCTTCTATCGGCAACTGTTTTCTCCTCTGTGGCACATCTGCGATTACGAGGTACAGAGCCAGGACCAGACTATTTCCTATTGAAAGGGGAAGTAATGCGGCGAATCAATCTGAACTTGAACGATCCAGTAAAGGCCGTTAGTGATACGAATATCGCTGCTGTATTATGTCTAGTAACCTTCGAGGTAGTAACTTGTTTCTTAATGTTATTCCAAATTCGTTGCAACTCCTGGAACTCTTGTTTTTATTCGTATTCTCCGTCTTTTGTTGCATTTATAATTAACACGCAATTAGAATGACGAGAATAGTGCTTTACAACGTAAAGCCCACATGGATGGATTGGGTCAAATGGTTGTTTTAAGAGGAGGTCTGCATCGCTTGGGCTTTGATGGCATGCTTGCAAAAATGCTCGTTCTGTAAGAACATGATGCGATTCCAACTCAACATTTCCAAATACTGATGGTCCAATGAAAGGTGCGACATCCTCAACGCAGCACTTGACAATACGAAGTCCCAGTTTTTCCCACATGAGCTTCCTTGTCTCAACTACAGTTCTCTCTCTACTAACACCGGATCTATTTCAGCCAGTTCGCCACTAATAAATTGTAATGATTTTGAGAAGATACATGCCCTGCAACCGAGGGGAGGCGATATCAGTAGCGTTGTACAGAACATGCAGCTTCTTACCACGATGTTCCGGTGCGGTCACCATAAGGTCTCCGCAGCAGAGGATATAAAATCCAGCGACAGGGCTATAAACCTTGACCAATATTTGGAACTAAGATCTTGCGAGTTGCGCTCGAAGTCAACTCAAAATGCAGTCGACTATATTCTCGAGGCGTGTTTGCTTGCAGCAGGGGTCTACCGGAATGCCGTTCTTTACTGTATTCCATTCACCGACCCTATTAACCAGGCCCCAGTGAAGGCGCTGCGCCTAGTGCTTGAAAGAATTGGTATCGAAGGGTCATGGAGTCTTATTCCGGGAGTATTGCTGTGGGTTCTTGTGACCGGGGGCGCTGCCGCTCGCGGATCACCGGAGAGCGATTACTTCCTAGGGCAGTTGATACGCGTTGGAATGGGAGTCGGTCTGCAACATTGGGACGAGATTCGTATTGCTATTTTGAATTTTGTATGGGTACAGGAAGAGGTGCAGATGTATAGTGAGACACTTTGACAGCATCACAGACATAAAATCCACATAAAGTACCGTAATAAAGGGCATTTTGGTGAGTTGCTATTCAGATTTCCGGAAGTCGATGTGCTCTGGGCCTTACCGTCTTCTAAAACCACGGTCTCAAGCATGGTGCTTTCGTGTCTTCTCCGTGACTTTTTTATACGCACTTGGGTATGACTTGTTACCGCTGTGCCAGTATTTCATATAAAACTAAGATTTTGAGACAGGCTGAGGATTCCTGAGGATTCGACCTGACATTGACATATCCAAATTGAAGTATTGATGAAATGGTATTCTAAGTCCATGTCAAACATATTCTCCTGTTTTGGCAACGACCACGTCGACCTCCTCATTCCGGACTTCCACCTCCACAACGATCTCCATATTTTTATCCTGTAGCTTGACATGACGTGTATGCAGACCATTAACATACACGCTCCAATTTCCCGCCATCAAATTTCGTAGCGTTGGCTTCATAATTACCGTCTTTCCGCTCCAAGACCTCATTGTCATGACCATAGCCATAGCCTTCTCATCCCACTTGCCTCTCAAAAAATCGACCCCTTCATCCAATCCTACGTTATCCACCCAAGGTTTGTCTTTCAACATTCTTCCTGTCCATGGCTTCTGCCACATGGTTTTCTGGCCATCCGCAATGTTAAGCCTCGCATATGCAATAGCCGCATTCCCTGTGAATGGGTCAACAAATGTATCGTTTCCATCTGCGTCATATTTTGCATCATTGCGCGGGTAGTACAGCCCGCCATCTGTGAAAGTTGGATTGAAGAATCGATTAGCATATTGAAGTAAGCCTTGTAGATCACTTTCACGACCTAGTTCGGAGAGCCACATGGCGACATATCCAAATGTAGGCTGACTGTATGGGGCTTTGGAGGGCGGCGCCTCCGCTGCTATTGCATAGGCCTTCTGAATTACATCTGGATTTGAAGGATCACCTGCACCTTCTGCAACGAGTTGTCGTATGGCAGCCGCCATAGAAGGTGTGTTTACAATAGTGAGCGCGCCGGTTGTGGCCGTGATGAAGCCGAGTGCTTGGCTTGAGAAGGAGGCATAAACGAAGTCTGAGTTCCAGGTGTTCATGAATGCATTGGCCCTGTGGTATGTAAGAAGAGGTTGTATGTAATGAGGAGACTGTGGGTCACTAACCACGCTGTAAATCCGATATGGGTTGGTTGACGCATTTCGTCTTGCTTGACTTGCCACCAGTCAACATATAGGCCATTTGGTGCAACCATTTGACGATCCTTCCAGGCAGTTTGGTATTTTTCAAGGACTGGATCTATTATCTTGGTCCCATCTCGGACATCATTATACCGAATGGCAATGAGCTAGATCGGGATCATCAGTCTGTGATTTATGAGCTGCAAAGTCGTCATGCAGGATATTTCAACGTACGGGGAATTGGTTGCAGACAATAAACACACTGTTTGGTTCACAGCATACTCCCATCCATTCGTTTCGCTCCATTTCCTTCAAGATTGCTGTTTGCAGTGTGCGTCGGTCGTACACAAATGTTTCGGACCCAAAGCCAAAGAATACTGGATCCCAATTGAACTGAAGTGACCCAGGTCGTTCAAATTCATCATCGTCAAAGAGCATAGCGTATAATGACACCATAAGAAGCAAGTGCCCCGAGTACATGATATTCTCACGTACAACAGGATCGGCCCAAGGCTTTCGCAACTCGGTCAATGAAGGATCAACAAACGTGCCAGACAGAGATGTAGTAAACCAGTATCCCCAGACAGCACGATGAAGCATCTTCTGTATAAGGCGTCGGATCAGAGGTTTGAAAATCGATCTTAGAGCTGGAAGACGATGGTAATGAGCAGCGCCGCTGGCATAAGCCATTGTTGCCAGTTGATACCGCAATGCATCAAGCCATTCTTGTGCAGGTTCTTGATTACCCATATACCGCCAGTCACCATCTAGTTGTGCGGCCAAATTATGAAAATGACGAATATGGCCAGCTTGCTCATAGGAGAGTTTTGGGTATGCAGCAACGTCAATGCCCAGTTGTTCTAGCATCATCGGGTTCTCGATCCTCGGGCGAAACTTGTCTTGGGATTTGATCGTAGGCATATTAGCTTGCTTCTTGATACTCTCGTTATTGAAAGCAATATACGGAGAAAATGGGAAACGTGAAGAAGTATACGATTGAGCGAGGATGGGTAGATCAGCACATGGTACATGTTCGTAATATTAGGGGTGAGGCTAGTGGTGCCACTTAAATTGTAACGTAAGCGGTTCAGCTGACTTAGTATATATGGGTCTCAGCTAGAACTAATTCAAGACCTACCTCTTGATGCTCTGGAAAATTGGAGACAATGTCAACATCATTTTCAATGAGAAAATGCATACTATGTGTGAGCTCATACCCGGATCACACGGCATGGTATAGATGTGCGGCTTTCATCTAGGGCCATTTGACAAACGAGGCCATGCAGGGGTAGCATTATCTTGATTAGGCATAGTGGAGCCTCACCCGACAGCACTTAGCCTCAAATGCCTTTGCCGGGCGCGCTAATTGTAGGATTTGTAATTCTGACAATAGTTAAAAGCGTCGAATCTGTATTTGTCTATATCCCGCTGTGCCTTGACTCGACTACCATCACTGGCGCAGCCTCAGCAATAATTAGCATGTAAGCAATAATACCATCTACCTTGATTTTTCTGTCTCGTTTTTTGTAATCTGTCCCTTATACAGCATTTCCTTCCTCTGGTCTAGTGCGAGGGAACTTCGTGAGAATTCCAAATCCAAATACCATGCTCATTATTTTAAAGATGGAAGAGTTCTCTATAAGATACTGCTCAGGTTGTTGGAGAAGACTCTCTAACCTTGTTCAAATTTTATTAGATCAAGATGCACGCTAAAATCTTTTTTGGCTTTACAGCTGTTCAAGCTGCGATTGCCTCTTCTATTGGAGATCATCGCCAAACAACGGCAGTATGCCAGGACTACACAATCCCTGTGACCGTCACCTCTGATAACTTCCCATTCGTACTGCCAAAGTTTGATACCAACCTCGATGTGGCGGACTTCACCACTCAACTCGGTAGACGCGACGCTGCAGAGTCGTTTATACCTTTTGGAGCTCCAGTCACCGAGATGGCCAACTATAAAATCTCTGGTACCTTTTGTACACCTAAAAATAAGGTAGCAGGGCATGAGAGTACAGTACTTTTAGCTTCTCATGGACTCGGATTCGATCGCAGGTCAGAAATGATTGTTTCTATAGATTGTTTCTATATTGTCACCCACTGACTCCAACTTAGGTACTGGGACGCATCGTTCGATCCTGAACACTACAGTTTCAAAGATTATGTTATTTCTAAAGGCTACTCTATATTTTTCTATGACAGACTAGGCACAGGCAGTTCTCAGAAGTGAGTACACGTACCGGGTCTGCAGAGAAAGCACCGCAGCTCATAGTAATACAGGGTTTCAGGTTATACGAATCAAGCAAACATTCAAGTTGCAATCCTTGCCGAATTGACCTCAGCAATACGTCTAGGAAAATTGACAGGTTCCATGGGAAATCCTAAGGCGATTGTCCTTGTGGGCCACTCATTTGGCTCTTTTATTTCTAACGCTTTGATCAGCGCACAGCCCACGATCGCGGACGCTGTAATACTAACCGGGATATCATATGCAGGAGGGACACCTGGGGTAGTTGCGTCAGCTTTCCAACCCAGAAGCGCCGCATCGCAGTCGCCTGATAAATGGAGGCATCTGGATAATGGATATGTCACTTGGGTTGACGTCTTTGCTAACATTAATACGTATGAACTCTTTATATCTCATGTTTCATATATTTCGTTTATCAGTTTGTTGACTTAGCAGCCAGATTTTTCAAGAAACCTCTTTATGACCCGGCTGTAGCCGTCTTTACAGAAGAGCACAAGCAACCATTTGCTTATTCTGAACTCATCTCTTTGAGCCTTCTCAACCTCGATGCCGGCAACTTTACTGGCCCTGCACTGGTTCGTGATCTCATATAACCTTTGGCTTACATCGAATAACCCTAACTCTCTTCTCTTTCGTCGGGTATAGGTCCTGAGCGGCGAATACGACTTTATTGTTTGTGGTGGATATTGTCCAGGGGTGCTAGAACCCACAGCGCGAGGGGTATTCCGCAAATCGAAGAGTTTTCTAGCGTATACTCAGCCAGGAACAGGGCATGGCTTGAACTTTCATCACAATGCGACTGGAGGGTACAGTGTCATGACGGATTTCTTAAGAACCAATGGATTATAATCCTCCCTAAAGGAGCAGCAGTCGGAGCAGAGGAAAGCGAGCATGGTGCTTACGTGACGCTGACGGGTCAACGAACTATCATAGAGGCTTAAATCGGGCAAGATTAACTGTATGAGGCAGGGGATCAGACACAAAGACTTCCAAGTAATGTGCGTTACAGTATATAACAAATACTATATTGAGTTAGGCACAAAGTTCCTATTTAAGAGACAATTATCGATTTATATAGAGGCATCGTGCCGTTTGGACTGTGTGGAACTGTGGGAACTATTGTGGTTCCCTCAGTTCCTGCAGTCGAAGTGTTCTAGTCACAGATGCATCAGGAGTTTTTGACAGTGTCTCCCGACAGAGATCGTCACACAACTTAAGCAACCGCCGAGTAAATAAAACGCTCATACGATGGATAGGAAGACTCCTTTCTGAGAGGTTGGTCCTCTACACTTAAGCTAGCTGCACGACTACTCCATATACTCTGCCATCCAGCCTTTAAGCTAGTCTCAGATTAAAGGCTCTGTGGCATCCACAGCTCTCCTCTGGACTGTGTCTCGGCGTTAAAGCTCAACGCCGGCCCTGATCGCCGACGGATAGGTGGCGGAGGTCGTTTCGCTGAGGCCAGGAGTGGAATCTCCAGAGTATCAGTCATCCTTGTCCTCGAACTCCCAAGCAAAGAATGTAAAGCCAGGGCCAGTCTATCATGACGTTGCTGAAGATCTGCCTTTTCGCTTTTCTCCTCTTCCAAAGCTTTCTCTGCCGACTTCAAAGCTTTCTCTGCCGACTCCAAAGCATTCTCTACCGACTCCAAATGTAGCGCAGCACGTTCCCGAAATGCTCTCTGTGCTGAGCGGTTTTGAATGCGGCGATTTTGCTGAGAAAGTAGTTAAAATTTGGTCTATTGAGTAGCCATGCCTTTGCCCATAAAATTCTCACCAGTTTTGTAAGCACTGGGTTCTGAGATATCCAGTCTCGAGTTTTTCTCGCTTCTTTGCTCTTTGAGTTTTCCTTCTGCTGCTGTGCTGCGGCTTCGCAGGTTGCTTCAAACGCCTTTCTCGTTTCTTTCCCATTTGAGTTTTCCTTCTGCTGCCGTGCTGCAGCTTCGCAGGCTGCTTCATACGCCTCTCGAAAAAAAACGAGAGACAGTGGATTCCTTGACTTGTCGTCGTTGAGGACCTACCTAACGTGAGCTTCGTAGGATTGAGGAGTCACGGGGGATGGGTCTTACTATTATAGGCTGGCTCTTATTGATGGTATCATGCTGAGCATTGTTCCACAAGTCATCGTATGTCATGACACGATCAACGCCGTATCCTTTAGAATCGGAATGGGCCATGGGGACTAAACTTGAGGGCGTTGAATGTCGAGGATATTGTTTAACAGTAAATAGCCAATGGACACATGAACCCTCGCGATGTTCAATCGCTCTGGCAGATTTCCATCATTCGGAATTATCTAGGCCGAGATACTTGTATTTTAATGCAAGATTACATGTACCTACACAGTTTAATGCCATGTTGGGACATCGACATGATTTCCTAATCGGGTTACAGCGTAGATGACCCCTTGACAGATTTCGTCTGGGGCATAATCCTTGGCATTGGCATTTATGTTCGATCGTAGATTGACGCGAAAACTGGCATACTGTGTGCATAGTACCATGGTATACGGCACAGCTCCTGCGCTCACGTTGGTTGTTGAGTCCCAATACCTTGTTGGGTCTAGAACAAGAGCTGACGTACTTGTTTTAGACCCGACGATGTCAGTTCCTGTTCTAGACCGCAAATGGAAAATGCTCTTGCAGGGGTCATGATAAGCATCGACTCGAAGCCGAGTGAAGAAAATACGACACTCCTCCAGCTCACGCAGAGATCATTGGACTCAAGAATCAGTTTGTACGAAGTACAGTAGCGTGAACAGACCAACATGAGCGCAGGGGCTGTGCCGTATACCATGGTACTATGCACACAGTATCCCAGTTTTCGCTTCAATCTACGATCGAACATAAATGCCAATGCCAAGGATTATGCCCCAGACGAAATCTGTCAAGGGGTCATCTACGCTGTAACCCGATTAGGAAAACCATGTCGGTGTTTAGGATGTGTAGCGACATTCCGACATATTTCGACCGAATTTCAGTGCTTTCAATAGTAAAATCAATCATGTATATAAGTGTAGCGTTGAGGACGATCAGTTAGCATTCATCATCAATCATCAAAAATTCTACCAAACTATTCCACTGAAAATGGCTGGCTTAACTACAACTCAAAACCCTCAGTTCGATCTTCGTGGGCTGCTTGGTTGCCCACCAGAACTGCTTGGGAGCACGAGTATAAGTGAAGACAGCGGCTTGGCCAATGCCTGCACTATATCTCACGGTTGGTTGATCGAGGGAGGAGTAAGTTTTCGTATCAGAAATATCTTTGTGTAAGCCTAAGTTCTTCGATCAGGAACAAGAGGGACAGATGTATTCCGACAGGAGAGCACCGAGTTCGTGTTTTACGGACCATACAGTGTCATGTGACTATATGACCGTGCCGACCAACTTTGAGGGATACAGCAGCTTCCAATTTCAATCGCGGCAGTCTACGGCAACGTTGTCCACCCCGGAATTGGTAGTGGACTCACCAACGAGCCAGCGTGGTTCTTTGAGCACAGATTCTGCCACAGTCAGCAGAAGTCCAGATATGACGTCACTCCCGAACAAAATGAAGGTAGTTATTCAACCGTCTCACTGAACAAGCTTGATGGCTAATAGTCGCGGAAGCCAAGACGCCAGGCACAGAATCGTGAATCGCAACGAGCATATCGTGATCGGAAGACAAAGGTACATGAAGATTTGGTACAACAGTATGCAGAACTTGAGCAAAAGTATAATGCTCTTTCGGACTCTCAGGGCCTCAGTCACGCGAAGCTGGCCGAGCTCAAGAAGGTTCTTACGCTTGTTCTTAACCAACTGTGATTCTTGGATACAAAATCGCGTTTAGGGGTATAGACAGGAGGGCATTTTACACTGTCGTTGACCAGGTTGACGGGCGTTCAGGAGTTCATGAAAGGGGTAGCTGAATAATATCTTCGCCGTTCATATATTTTATAATCTCATTGCTTCATCATAGAGCAAGCTGCATGGCCCAGCACATATAATTTCAAGCCAAAAAAACCGGATGAGAACTTCCCTTACCCCAACCCAAGAAAGCAAGCTATGTTTGTCCACCAATCTTCGGATTTCTAATACAAAGTATGGTCTGCCATTCACGCTGTTTGCATCCATTCCTCCCATGAAAAGAACCCACAGAATAAGATCATCATTTTCATGCAACTCAGAACTTGACTGCATCAAGACTTTAAGCATCCTCTCTCTTGTCGTTTCGCAAATTGCCTTGTAAGTCATGAAATTAGGCTGAATACTAACTAAGTATATCGAAGCGCCGAAGCACGATAGAAGTACCAGCGGGGTTCCGGAAGGCCGAGTATGGAAAGGAAATGGTAAAGATAGTAGTCGATGCTGAAGGGCATAAACAGCTTCTGTGAAAGTAGGCGGATCAAGAGTAGAGGTATTGCCTGAGTGAACGTCTTCGAGAACGGTGCTAATATATTGCATTGATAAAACGATTCGTGATAGGCTCCGCCGTGCTCCTGGATGAATTCTCAACCTTGTAAACCCAGGACTGAAGTGCGCCGTTGGATGTGGTATGATTGGAGGATCTTTGTAAATGAGACCACAATCGAATCGGGGATATGTGAGAGCCACCGAGGAAGCAGACACGTCCGCCCTGGTTTGTTAGTCCGGTTAATCACCCTTTGAATGGCAAGGGCCTACCAAGATATAAGCTTTGGAAGCATGGCATTGCTAGTAAGTCTCCGTATGCCTCCTCGAAGCCCCACCATCCTTTCTAACCCCTGAGTATGTACCTCCCACATGGCAGTGTTGCCAGCCATTCTCTAAGCGATGTTGGTAGATGATCATAATGAGCGTTGACGCCCCTTGTTCTGTATCACTCACCTCGCTCTCGGCCAATCCAAGAACCGCACCAATGGTGCCATCCGATATACACTCCACCGAGTCTCCTAATCGTTGATTGATGAGACCGATGGCCTGCATACGTAAAAGGTCCTGTGTACTACCTAAACTTTCCCCACCGAACCGTTGATAATGGGCGGCAGCAATACAAAGCGTGGCTTGCATGAGGGCAGGGTCGGTAACAACGAATGGAAACCATGTAGTTTTCAGCGGATTTGAACGGCCATCAATGTCTAATGGAAACATAGCCGGGGCCAATATATGTACATCTTTTCCGAGACTATTTTAGTATCCTGAACCATGGTGTTTAATGAAGAATATCAACGTACAGTGATGTATCAACTTACGGATTACCCGGTTGTCAAGGGTATCCAATGCTAAAGATCCAAAGGGGTCAAGAACACTTGCAAAGAAGAACTGGTTGAAGGACCATTCCATATTTTCCATCAACTGCTGATCTTCCAACGCCAGTAGGGCACGCCGAACACCAAATTGATCGATGCACATTGTTGATACCTTGTCCATGCTCTCGTATATTTCACCTATGATTTGGCTGCGCCGGAACACCTTCATCACATACGAGCGCACAAACTTCGATGACTCTTCATCTAAGGCGGGACCTGTTGAATGCACAAACGTAAACATAGAAGCCATCTTCAGCAGAACCGAATGCTGCAGCTGACTTAAAGTCTATGAAGTCCGCCGCCAGTCTCTTGGGAATTGATTGATGCTTATATCACGTGGGGACTTGGTGATTTTTCGGACTTGGTGCCTAAAATTCGGGGCATAGAGAGGAATATTAGTGCCTGTATCTTAAGGCTTAAACAATCAACCTTGTATGGAGAATACTCATGCCTCTTGCGTCACACATAAACAGCCACTTGTGGATGTTAAGGTGGGCCTATCGGTCCTTACTACCTTTGCAAGATCCCTACTACCACTTTGAAGGGCCAAGATTTGTCATGAGCCACAGAGCTACTATGTGGAGCTAAATATATGGTATCACGCCCAGGCGTGTATCTAACTCATCTTTTATGCCATTGCGATGCTCCGGTTCCTCGAACTTTTTGAGAGGTACCCACGTTCCTATCAATGTCAGCATCTCATGACGACGACGGCACTTGTCGATGACAAATTCTCTGCTTTAAAACTTGATGTCACCGTGATCATGTAAAGTTATCACGATCAATGCAGACCTCCCATCTAGCCCCCACTTTGCCCGCCGTGCATCTAAGCTAGACCTAAAGTTTATAATGCAGCGCCACCTAATATATCTAAACTAGACCTAAAGTTGATAATGCAGCGCCACCAAATATAAGACTAACGTACTAGGCTGTGTAGGACGCTAAAGACCTCTGCATCTAAGCTAGACCTAAAGTTTATAATGCAGCGCCACCAAATATATCTAAGCTAGACCTAAAGTTAATAATGCAGCGCCACCAAATATAAGGCTAACGTACTAGGAGTACCAGGCTGTGACAAGGGTTCCTTACGGGGTGGGCTCCCAGCCAAGTGTCCGGGAATTTGTATCACCGCCTCCGCCGCATACAATTTCTAAGTACAACACAACAGAGCCTCTGAGCGTCACCTGTAGTCAAAACGTTTTAGTACCACACCCGTAGGGGAATTTAAGCCCGCCTCTTCAGCAAATCATTATTGAGTTGTGTATCTTGAGGATGACCCACGCAGCAAGGCTGAATAATGACGAGCTTCCCCTTCACGAATAGCTGAGATCTACTTAAAGCGACAGAGCCAGACGTTACTAGAGCTCATTCAAGCTTATCAATATGCCGACGGAAGGAACTTCTGCGGGGAAATGGCTGAGTCCGTGGGCACTCATTAACTCAGTTGAACCAACTTGTGAACAACTGAACTCCATGCTGCCTGTGCTACCCTCTCAAGGAAGACTATCCCCCGAAGTGTTTGAATTTGTAAACCTCGTCACTCCAAACCATGCCAGGGACCCGAAGTTTAAAAAAGTCGTCTGGAAACATGTATGGAAAGGTCGAAGAAAAAAGGGACAGCGCTTGGATCGTCGAGCCGAAAAAGAGAACACACGTCACCACGTCGCTTCAAACATTACAGGCCTAGCCAGGGAAGATTCGACAGTTCGCTCCTTGAACGGGAGGCAAATCTCTTCAGGCCCATTGACGATACTTGGAAATTCTATCAATGATTCCGGACTGTAAGTACCCTTATCACAAAGCTTTTGCTACAATTCAGCTGATATGATATTCTTAGCTACCCAGTAACGATGACAGCAGAGCTTCACGAGTTGGTCGTTCATTGTGTGTTTCTCCTTACAGATATACTTAGATGTTGAGCTAATATTTCAGTACACGATAAACAATTTGATGACATGGCAGCCTTCCGGCACGTCTGGTTCGCCATGATTCTCAATGACGAGGCCTCCTTCTATCAGAATATGAGTACAATACGCCACCACCTTGGAATACTTCGCGGGGAGTCTGACCATTCCAGAGCCAGATCACTATATATGATGGCGGTTCGATCTGTAAATAAAAGATTATCTGATCCTATTAGTGGCGTCACGGATAAGATGATTGGGGCAGTTATTTGTTTCTTGACACATGCCGTACGTCCTCAACCATCGCTATAATATCAAGGCCTGACAAAATGCAGCACATAACGCGAGACCTTGAGTCTTATAAACTTCACAAGGGAGGACTGGCGCGCATGGTAGCTGTGAGGGGCGGGATACAGGCGCTTGATATGAGTTATAATGTACGGTTGATGGTTTTATGGCAAGACAAACCCTTCCCCTGGACATTCAAGGCTCCTTCGTCTAACTGTCATAGGGATGAGGTCTGTGGAGGCTGTGCGTTTGATATTCCACCTCGCTATCCGCTCCCAACAGCGTTGCTTCCACCACTTCGATCCATCTCTCCAGGTCCGACTTCAACGCAAATTGCAGATGCTTCAACAGCGTGGGTCAGAGTGTTTGGATCAAGCCATCTAATAACTGATATCATCCAAGAGCTGCATACGATAACCGCAGTCATTCGAGATCAGGATCCATTTGTCTGGCGCGATCCCTGTTTTCTTGGTCTCCAAGTGAACCCTGTCGTACATCGCTTGCTTTCAGTAGACCAAAACCCCAAACACTCGAATGCCAATGATGACGTGCTGGCTAGAGCATGCGCACTAGCAGCGCTTTTATTCCTCGATAGAATCCGTCGCAAGTTCATGCCCTATCATATAACAGGTCCGCATTTTGAGCAGCGACTCTACGGTATACTTACTGAAGGTCTTATTGACTGGACAGAGTTTCCCGAACTTGAACTCTGGCTGTTGATCACATTCTCGATGAATGCGGATCCCTCACGGACGACGTTTGTCGCTCGTATTACGCAGCTCATTGATATGCTTGGTTTGCAGACTTGGGATTTAATAGTAGAGGTCTTGTCGGGGTTCCTGTGGTTGGATAATGTTGTACTCTATGAAGGTGCAGTGCTGCAAGAAAATATCAAAGGCATGGGTCTGTCTCTGAAATGAGCAAATACATATGCTGTTACTTATGCCACCAGTGACTCGTTGGGTGCGTAGTGTATAGTTTGCAGTGGTACTTCGGAGATTACACAAACATTAGTAATAATGGACTTTGTCTTGCAAAGACTCTGAAAACAGAGTGTCGTTTGGTAAGCACGTTGCATTGAGCTAAGACTGTCGGACACACTTGTGACCAAAGAGCTTACAACAGTTTCTGGAGTGTGGACCTCTTCAGCCTCGAAATAATTGACGGTTTCTAAGCAGATTACTATGTCCAACGCTTATAAATCTTGAAGAGCTGCAGTTAAACTGCAGCCCGATAACGCAGCTCAGATTCAGTTAACGTCTTGTTGAGATCCTGTCGACACGGTGCTTTCTATAAGATCTCACATATCAACGGCTCTGCCAGTTTACGACTACATACGTACTCTCATATTATCAACAGGTCTCATTGTTGACTTTATACATTTAAATTATAATAGTTATGTCTAAAATCGTTGCTGTTATCGGCGCTACAGGAATTCAGGGTGGATCTGTTATCTCAACTCTCTTGGGAGACGGCATCTACAAAGATCAGAGGGATCACGAGAAATGTCACTAGCGCCAAGGCTCAAAATCTGACCGCTCAAGGGGTTGAGATGCTGAAAGCATATTTGGATGATGAAGAATCTTTAATCAGAGCCTTTGAGGTTTGTCCTCGAGCAGGCTCATTTCAGCAATTCACTTTCTAACAATACAACAGGGCGTTTATGCTATTTACGCTGTGACTGACTTCTTTGAGCCCTTTGGCAAGCACGGCCCAGAAGTAGCAGTGAAAGTTGAGGTCGCTCAAGGAATCAATCTTGCAAGTGCAGCTTCAAAAACGCCGAGCCTGACGCACTATATCTGGAGCACCCTGCCAAATGGAAAGGTGCTCTCAGGCGGAAAGCACATCATTCCCCACTTTGAGGGAAAGAATCAAATTGATGAACATATTAAGAAAGACGCGAAGCTTCTTGCTAAGACGACATTCTTATGGAACACTTATTACGCTAGCAATTTGATGTTTCCCATGTTTACGCCAAACTTCCTGGTAAGCACTCCTTCTCACTTGAAGTCCGGTAGCTAATCAGGTTTTAGAAAACATCCGGCAAATACGTCTGGCTCCAGCCAACGCCACCTTCCACTAAAATCACTATACTTGGAGATGCAACTGTCAATATTGGCCCTTACGTCAGTGGTATCCTCAGAAGGCCAGATCTCAGTCTACCCGGCAAGTTCGTCCTCGCAACTACAGAAGAAATGACGCATGGCGAGATTCTTGAAGCCTGGTCTCGAGCTACTTCCAAGGAGGCAGAGTACGTTGAGATTTCTCTCAAAGGCTTTGATCGCCTGTGGCCCATGTGGGGTATTGAGATGGGTTCTATGCTTAAGATGTGGGAGGATTTGGGTGCAAAGAGTTGGAGTGGCGAGAAGGTTGTTACGAAGGAGGATTTAGGAATCACCCAGCCTCTCACGAGCTTGGAAGCTTGGTTTAAGGCTGCTGATTGGGGCCTTACTTCAATCGCAGCTTAAGTTGCGGAGTAGTTGTGAAGACATGGCTTTCGTGGGTGTCACGTGACACTCGTTCGAAGGCGGTTGACAAAACAATCCGGACAGTGTCAAAAGTCGCAAGCGAGAAACAAAGTTCAGTGCAGAGTATTGAGCCCGTTTCTTAATTTATAATTAATTAATTAACTGGGCATTTGAAAGACTAATGTATTAATCTCCTCTGATTATATTTTTTCTCATTCTTCTAGTGGTGATGCAGAGCCCATTGAATTGATTGGATCCGCTGTTGTTGCGACTTCTGACAAGTGTCCGGATTGATTTGTCATCCGCCTTCGGTTCCAGCAGACTCGTCCCATCTTCATGGATAGTTAGTTGTCACCACATCATAGAACAGACCACTCTGAGAATAATCAATCTACTTCAAACACGGATTACCAATTTTGCGTTCTTGAGTTGATTGCGAAGCTCTTTATGCCTGTTCTGTTCCTAACTTGGGACCCGCTTGATACATCCGTACTCACGTTTGAGCTAGATAAAGGACTCTTTCTGTCGGGTGCCGCTGCCAATAGTTGCTTCATCACCTCTTCAGGCACTTCTTTCGGAGCGCCTGAGTTATATCGGATGCCCTGGAACAACGTTGACGATGCCGATTATGACAACACCGGTGAATATTCTGAAACGAAAAGACGTTACAAGGCGCTCTGCTACGAGAATATCCCATTATGGATGGTGCAAAATCCTACGCCTGAACAACGGGTTTTGTTTCCGATGGAGATCACTTTGAAGTATCACAAAGGCGCAGACAGGAGGCCTAAACCGTGTGTTGATGCATTCCTTGACTTCTTTTGCGAAGAAGAGCTGCTTATCCTCTGTATTATAGCTCACATATTAACTATCGCGCGGAAGGGTGACGCGACAAACTGTCTGTATCGCAGAGGGGCGGACCTCGAAGCACAAGGCTCTTCGCTACTCGACTCATAGCTACTACCTCGATCGTCTTGGATCTGATATTGGCCTTGTGCAGAAGTTGACGAGCTATTGCACACGTCGCTGTATAGGGAAAGCCGCTGACGGCAAGTATCCTCTTCTACGCTTTCATCTGCTCACAACGCTCTCGCGCGGTAGGCTTGCTACGTTCATTTACGTATCTGGTGAGCGCAGCTACGGGGTCGTAAGGCTGCTGCTGGACATTTTCGACTCATACCCAAGTCTATAACTTGAGCTCAGGAGGATCGAAAGATTTGCCGGACGGGAGGGGGGCCGCCCATATTTGACTGCGCAGTTGGTGGTCCGAAAAGGTGAAATGTGCTTTGTTAAAAGTGGTCGGAAAAAGCTGCCGATGGGTAAGCACGTGATCATAGAGCTGTTGTTGAGGTGGCAAACACTCGGTGCCTTCCACACTCAATCTGGTCACGACGTCGGACGTGCCGCCACTCCATCCAATCTCAGCCCCAAGCCGTTCAGCCGCCTTCAACAGTCTCGTATAAAATCTGCTACTCACTATACTTAATCGTTAAGCAGCTGCGACGCATAAACCGCAACGGGTCCTCTAGTTGACCTAAACCAGTTCACCACCTCTTCCTCCTAACCCCAATGTGCCATCAGAAAAGGCCTGCATTTCATCAGTCCAGCGTCGGAGAGCGTTTCTCCTTTTGTTAATCTGGCAACGACATTTAGATCAGACTGGGCAGCAAACGCAAATGCGGATATTCGGCGGCTGCCTGACTTGACGGTATATGTTGATGTATGTAGATCAATCTAGACGTGAACAGGGATGAATGGGGTCTATGTGTTAGTAATGTGATTGCTAAGCTGTGCCTAGATGTGTAGATGATTAATGGATGGAAAGTGGTGCTTGTTTGGGAAAGGGCGCTACGGAAGATGAGTTTGTAGTGAAGGGTGCAGCGGATATCGGCACGGTCAGTTGGAATGAAGTACTGATGGGTAGGACTTGGGAGTACATCCTGACTATTCCCATTGCCGTCTCTACTCCCATCCTCTAGCACCTCTCTAGAAGAGCTCCATTGATAGGTACGCAGCTCTCAAGTATCTTCCCCCTTGCCCCTCCGCGACGAGGCACTCCGCGTAAGTGTCCCGTCGAATGCCTTTTACTCATCCCGTCCTCGCTAACTCCCAGCGGCAGCGCCAAAAGGCAATTCACGGTATGCCGAGCGCGAGAGGGCGTGGTGTACTAAGGTACGGCATATGAGCCCAGCACCCTACACGGAGTAGCTCTCTTCCTCACTCCCGATGCTCATTGCCTTCGCCGCTTTCCAGTTTCTATGACTCGTCAGTAGGTGGGCATCTCCAAATTTCATTATCTTTATTATACCCCCCTCCCCTCCTCCTCACCGAAAATATTTGTTTAAAACCCCAGAACGACCAACTTTTTTTGTAGTACCACTGCACTACACCGTACCGTACGGTATACCACGACCGCTTATCCCCTATCACTAGACCGCCCCATTGGCTAGCAGGGCAGACCAGATATTACGAACCCCCCCCCCCCCCCCCCCCCCCGGGTCTCAGAGCACCTCGTGGGAATGACAGTTGTACCACCAGCCACTGCCTTCGCAGCAGGTGTCACAGTTGATGAGAAAGGAGGCGGAAGAACAACACCCGAGGCACGTCGCGGCGTCGGGAAAGCGGCAGATGAGGGATTAACTATCGTCGTGGAGGATGGGTCGTCAGGGACGCACAATGGCGATGGCTCGTCAGGGACGGACACTGAGAAGGCGCTTGTACCACTAGAGGAGCCAAGGGGTGATCTCGCGCCAGATGGGGGGTATGGGTGGGTGGTCGTGTTCTGCGTGTTCATGATTAATGCGCATACATGGGGTATCAACTCTGTAAGTCTCTTTGCCACGGCTTAATCCTCCCGGCGCTGCGCAGTTCTACCTGCCAACGTGTGCTCGCGCAATCAAGCAGGGACAGAAGCAAAGAGCCAAGCTGACCTCCCCAGTCCTACGGAATCTTCCTCTCATACTACCTCTCTCACGACGTCTTCCCCGGCTCCACACCGTTGCACTACGCCTTCATCGGCGGCCTCTCAATCGCCATGTCCCAGACCATCGCCCCGTTAGCCACCTACCTAATCAACCGCCGCGGCATCTATGTCACCCTCTGGCTGGGCGTTATCCTCCAAACCGCCGCCCTCCTCGGCGCCTCCTGGAGCGTGCAGATCTGGCAGCTCTTCCTCTCCCAGGGTGTCTGTTTCGGGCTGGGCATGGGCTTGATTTTCAACGCCACAGTAGGGTTGATACCGCAGTGGTTCGATCGCAAGAGGAGTTTCGCTAATAGCATCGGCACTGCAGGCTCAGGGATGGGGGGCTTGATTTACTCCCTAGCTACGCAAGCTATGATCCGCTCTATTGGCCTAGAATGGGCGTTTCGCGTCCTAGCCATCGCCTCCTGCACCGTCTGCGCGATTGCTAGCCTCCTAATCTGCGACCGCAACGTCGCCGTCGGTTCTGTCTACCACGCGCTCGACCTGCGGCTACTGCAGCGTCCCCATTTCTTGCTCACGCTCGCTTGGGCAGGGTTTAGTATAATCGGCTACGTGAATTTATTGTTCTCCTTGCCTAATTACGCGATTAGTATTGGATTGAGTGCGCAGCAGGCGAGTATTGTGGGCGCGTTGCTTAATCTAGGGCAGGGGATTGGAAGACCGCTTATTGGGTATTTTAGCGATTCGCTGGGGAGGCTGAATATGTGCTTGATGTGCACCCTAGGCTGCGGGATTCTCTGCTTCGCGCTGTGGATCCCGGCGTCGTCATACGGTGTCCTCCTCGCCTTCGCGCTCCTAGGCGGTGGCTTAGCAGGGACGTTGTGGACGACCGTCGCGCCAGTGACGGCGGAGGTGATGGGTATGCAGATCCTGCCATCGGCGCTGAGTTTAGTGTGGGTGTCTCTCGTGCTACCGAGTATGTTCGCGGAAGTCATTGCGCTGGAGCTGAAGAGGGAGAGGAAGCCGGTGTATGTGCATGCGCAGGTGTTTACGGGGATGATGTATGTGGCTGCGGCGATGTGTCTTTGGTTTGTGAGGGCATGGAAGATTGCGGAGGTGGCGAAGCTAGGGGAAGAGGCGATTAGGGATGATGATCAAGTGCCGAAGATGGGGGGACTGGGGAGGACGAGGAGTGTAGCGCAAAGTGTGAGGACGGTGGCGGAGGCGTCGAGGGGGTTGTGGATTTGGACGAAGGTGTAGGTTGGATAAAAGATGTTGGGGGAGCGGGGGGTATACAATAATGTGAGCATGTGGAGGGTGGGCATATAATGAGCAAATATAGCATATACGCGGTGTGAATCTACGATATAGACTGAACTGGATATAAAACCCTAGATATATAAATTTGGATAATGGAAAATAAAATCAAACATAAACACCTGAAATACTCGTCATCCATCGCTTCCTCTGCGGCGCAGATAGGTTTGTGTGAAAATATAGAGTCTGATTGGTTTCTTTTTGTTTATGAAAAGTGAGGTAGGGGAGCCGCGGCGGGAGATGTGGATGAGGCGGGGGATGGGCGAGGAGGGGGGAGGAAGAAGTAGAGGCGCTGCTTCTTTGCGCCGGGGGCCCGGTTGTTGGTTCTCCCTCTCCTTCTCTATCTCCGGAGTCAGCTACACCAACGGCGGTGGTGGCGGCGGGCGCAGACTCCGCAGACTCCGCAGACGCAACAACATTCGACCTACCCTCCCACGACACCTCCCAAGGACCATCGCCCGACTCCGGGGCGCGGACCACTCGACCATCATTTCTGTTTAGGAGTGTGCTTGCGGCGTCCGGTTTCGCGGATTCACCAAGCTGTTTTTCAGAGGAGATAGGTCCTCCGGCCAGCCGGCGCACCTGACCACCTTCCTGGTCGGTCATGATGAAAAAAGATGTGCCTCGACTTTGCGCGTATGCGCGCTTTGGAGGTTATCGAATGACTTCGACCAAGTTTTGGCCGACATTTTCTCCGAACAAGATGATACCTCCGACCTTACCCTGCCGTGTGAGGCTGAGTAGCGAAGTAGGAGGCGTGAGGCCAGGATAGGAGTGCACGACGTGGTACCCGACTTGGACAGCAGTCTGCGGCGGCGTCCGCTGCAACACAATTGGAGAGTGCGGTGACGAGCGCAACCGCAACCGCAACCGTAACCGCTTACTGAGAATATGTAGTGGTCATACTTTTTAAGAAAATGAGAACGAAAAGATGAGAGGCTTCTCTTACAAGATGGTGAAGAAAACAATAGAAAAGAGATTGTGCCAGTTTCGTGGTCTTAAGTTAACTTAATGATTGCTTCTTTTTCGACGACTTACGTAGGTCCGCAGTAGCGCAATACGGACGATTCATACTTGCATCTAATTAGGAAACTCTGTTTAACAGGCTCATAAAGTAAGAGACGCTAACTGGCCGACTAAATAACTGCGTTTCAAACTCATAAATGGTGGTAGTCGCTGGATGTCAAGTTCTCGCCACTACAAGGTGGTAGTAGCGGGCAGTAGCTGTCAAGTAAAGTGCCAAGGTAATGGACTTCCAAAAGCATTTTAACAGCAAAATGCCACTTCCTACTCTTCTTGATGACAATCGCGGTTGATCCAACGCATCGCAGAAAAAAAAGCTGACGAACTCGACTGAAGCGGGCAGAATACCACGGTCAAAAGGCTCGACTCAATCTTCCCAGAAATCGTGAGCGAGTTTAACTTACAGTAACTCTGCAAGAACCCCTGTGGCAACAGACCTCAGTTCTCATTGTGAATCTACCGCTGGAGGGACGTCGTCGCATTTATGAATCCCCCGCTTCATCTTCGGCAATCGCACAAACTTCAGTTGGCGTTCGAATTTGGCCCTCGAAAACTATACGGGTAAGTGGAGATAGTGGCATTGCATTAGGAATACCCGAGGACCAGGCCGAGAGAGATACCATCAAGGCATATCTGGTGAGATCAATGCAGATCAGGGAGGGTTGATGGGAATATCACAAGGTATCCTGTCAGCGCTTTATAATAGGGCAGTTCTAATGCTCTTCGGTCGTGTCAGCGAATTCCGAGTACGGATCCAAGCCGTGGTAGCACCGTTTGCGCCACCGTGTTGAGCGGACCCTGTCACGGCAGTGAACTAATGAGAAACTTTGCGAATTTATACTTTATAGACAATGAAACCTGCGGCAGGGGATATTGGCTTCGTGGTATTATGGCACTTGTAGACGGCAGTTTGCTTCCTCCAGTTGTGGGCATACCGAACATGCCGATCTGACCATTTTGGATATCATTAGAGATTGTCTGATAGCTGGGTCGGGAATTACACCAAACTATATACGTGCTCAGGGTCCGTCGCACGGCTGATTTTGCTCAATGACGAGTTCTAGACAAGTATCGCCGAGACATCCATTTCCGCCCTCTAACACAATACAACTCGAGAACTCTTACAGACTGACAGCATTAACGTCCTCATGAGGGTTCTCAAAGTTCTATTCATTAGTATCCTGTACCTCAGTATACCATAATGAATAATGAAATTGTTATATTCACCTACAGTTACTCCTGTCGTTCCCATAAACTCACTTCTAGAACCAATAATGCCTCGACTCTAGTACTTCCCATCCCGTCTCCATATAATTATATAAACCCCACTTCAAACCGCGTAGTGCCTCTACGATCAGCGGCGACTTTCCGAAAATAATAGGAGGTTAGACATGGCAAATGACGTTCTATCTTATCCTATTTCTCCACCATTTCTCCGCGTAGTTAAAGCCTAGCCATGTCCGCGTATCGAGTGGTCTCAAGTAATCGAGGCTCTCTTTCCATCATGACAGTGACGCCAGCTGATCGAGGACCTCAGGTGAGTGCTGTGGCGGGTTTGTTTCTCGCTCTCGGCACAATTGGGATTCTCCTCCGCTGCTATTGTAGAGTTTTCGTTGTCAAGGCCTTCGGCCTCGATGACTGGTTCGCCGTCATTGCTTGGGTAAGTTATACCGCAACCAATCACCCGTGTCAGTTGAAATGCTGACGATAAACGCAAGCTCTTCTTCGTTATCTTTTGCGGACTTGCTATCACCAGTGTGCATTATGGAACTGGGCAGCATGCTTCTGCCCTACCACAAGAAGCTATCCCAGTAGGGTTGAAAGTAAGCAATCCATGTCACAAACCTGCTCGAGCAAAACTAATCGCCTGCAGTGGTGGTGGGCTTGCGAATCCGTCTACGTCCTGTCCAATATGGCACTTAAACTCAGCATCAGTATCTTTTTGTTACGAATTGCTGTCACCAGGGTGTCCCGGATTATCATATATTCCATCATCACCGTTGTAGAGCTCTACAGCGCCTTCTACTTCTTTCTATTCGTCCTACAGTGTCGCCCCTCCTCGTACTTCTGGACGCAGTACACCGACGGAACAGGAACCTGTGTCAATCCAAAGCTCACGGTTGACGCTACGTACGCCTATTCTGCCGTCTCCTGCGTCGCAGATTGGGCACTGGGACTCGTGCCCATCTTTTTGATTTGGAACGTTCAGATGGACAGGCGCACCAAGCTTTCCGTTGCTGCAATTCTCTCCGTCGGCGCTATGTACGTCGTCTCCCGCAGATCCCCTCCCTGTTCCCCCAAGATCACAGGTCACTAACAACCTCACAGAGCCTCCAGCGCAACAATCATCCGCATCCCTTACATCCAAGATCTTGCCAACGTCGAAGACTTTCTCTACGCTACCACTGATGTGGCAATTTGGTCCACAGTCGAAACCGGCATTGGCATCGCCGCCTCAGCGGCCGCGACGCTCCGTCCGCTCTTCAGGACTTACTTCGGGACCAGCCGCGGTGCAGGGGGATCGTCGTCGAACAACTGGCCGCGGTCAGGGTATGTCCGGAATAATGGAATGGGAGGAGAGGGATACGGCTTGCGAAGTGATTTGGGAAAGAGGACGGGTGTGACGACAGTAATAGAGGGTGATTCGGACGACAGGGGAGGAACCAGCAGCAAGGGCACGTTTGGGGACGGAAGGTGGAATGACAGTAACAGTAAGTTGAGGGGAGGGGTTAGTGATGACGAGTCGGAGTGGAGAGATGGGATTATGAAGACGACGAGAACGACGCAAGGGGTGTAGAATGTGATGGGAAAGCGTGCACCGCTATATTATTACCTTTTTATCGGAGTGTTAATGTCGGGATATTTTTAATGGCTTAGCGACAGCATGGGTGAGTAGGGGAATACAAGGCTTACTTTTATGCAACCACACTGCTACTTTTCCCCAAGTTAACCCAGATCCCGCAGCTACGTGATACACTATGTGTATTATCGAGCTTGCCTCTTCCAGCTTGAAAGTCTCCGTATGGACTGTAGCAGCCACTCAGAGCCTTGGAATAGGTCGTTCAGCTCACTGTCGTGAGCATCTGCTTTAATAGTTTATAGCAACTGTACTTGAAAATGAGTTCACTCAATCACTATAAGCTATAGTTATTAATTTGAAAGCTTTTGTACGAACCAGCTAAGTAGGTAATTAACGGAGGAGAGCGATTCCAACAACTTCAATTGGCGGCATCTACTATTATCAGTTACACATGGGCCCTTCCTCAGACCTTTGAGCCCTACGAGTACATAGAATTCGGAATGAAAGTGTGATTTTTCAGTGTTCTAGATCTGCCTGCTGTCCAAGCCAGAATCGAGGTGTGGTTATTAACTCTATATGTGTATAAACCCCCACAATGACCCGGCGCGCGGCGCCGACACTCTTTATCATTCTTCCACCCTATTTCCAATTTGGCCTCCAGCTTATGGAGATGGCCTAGGCACAGACGGGATAAAGTTCTCATACGCGTGTGGTACTAAAACGTTTGACTACAGCTGACATACAGAGGCTACTGGCTGACTATACTGAATGCGAACGCAGGTTACCTCTGTTGTGCTGTGCTCAGTAATTGAATGATGATGTTATTACAACCCTGGAAGAGCATTTTCCATTTACAGTCTAGAAGAAGAACTAACATGGTCGGTCTAGAACAAGTACGTTAGCTCACGTTTTAGACCCAGCTTGGTATGTACTTCTGTGGTGTTCCTTCGGTTGTGCTTAGTAAGTCAATGCTTATCATGACCCCTGCAAGAGCATTTTCCACTTACAGCTAGAACAAGAACTAACATGGTCGGGTCTAAGACGGTATGTTAGCTCTCACTTTAGACCCAACATGGTGTGTAATTATCACCCTGTGTCCCGGTGATAATTGCTGTCGCGGTCGCTATAGCTGCCACCGCCGATTGCCAGCCCCGATCCCCCCCGGATCAGGATGGCGATCCTCGACACCACCACTCTGAGACTAGCTCAGGGCAAGGGCCTACAGTATATAGAATAGTTAGAATAGGTACATTAATCTACTCTGTATTATCACTTGATTCGTGAGGCCCTTACGGATGTGATTCTATTCCTACTATTTATTCTCTACGGCTACGTACGGATAACCCGGGGTAAGTACTTACCCGGCATTATTTCTACCACACAAGTTGGCTGGCGGCAGCCATCTGCCCAAGGTACCGCTCAGCGACACTTTGTCAGCGGCACTGGGATTTTTACATATGGCATTGGGACCGACAATCAGGTGTACCACCGTACAGTAGCGTGGGAAGAATTGCTAGGAGCCAACGTGAGATATGACGATGTGGGGACGCTGGAGCTGTGCCTCTCCCAAGGGAAGGGCGTGGCTCAAACTACCAACGCACCCAATGTGATGTGGAGGTGTGCTAAGGGTACGGACGATGGGGAATGCTTTAATAATAGACCACGCTTCCTAATCATCTCATCTCTGCCTGTGCAACGGCCAACGTTTACTCTAAAGGTATCACCTGTGACCACTCTCGTTCCTACTCGCCTCGGGCCTCCACTGCCTGACCCCCAACTGTCACAACCATCACCAACACAGCACCCTTGCGCCACGTTCCGCGCTTACCTGGCCGAAATCTGTTACTCAGCCAGGCTGCATTAACTCACTGTAGCTGCATCGTAGTACAGATCTCTGAGTGGCGAAGCGTGCCGAAGAAACCGCTTGCCCTCTCCCATATCTCCGTGTGTACCTTGCGGTTCCTGGATGGAGTAAGACTCTCGAAGCATATTCGCCTCATCTGTCGCTCAACGACTCGTCTCTCGCTGCACAATTTACCTGTCTGCCGTTACATCTTGCGCTCTTAACTCGGCCGTAAAGTGCATATCTCCTGCTACGTTTCGTTGTGCCTGCTCCCACACAGACACCCGTCTGCCGTCTCTCCCTCTCACTCCTCCACGAAACATCTCAACCGCTTCGCTCAACTCCGACCCCGATCACTAAGGACTCGCCTTCCATTTACCGTTTTGTCATCCCTTGGCCTCTTGCAGCCAAGGTGACCCGACTATCACCACCTGCTTTGGCCTCAGTTCTTTGAGCTAAGCCCTATCACCACGCTCGTTACCACTTTAACCTTCGTCACCAATTTGACTCTACATATATCCGACCTCCCTGGTCCAAGGTATCTTGTTGTTGTCTTATTGACTCTAAAATTACCTTTTAATAAACTTACTTTTTGTCTTTCCGTTTTGGATTTATCATCGATTCATAAGTTTTAAACCAGGCTTTGGCCTAATCACGCTCGTTAACTGCTCGAACAAACAAACCCTCGACACACCGCCTTCACTGTAATTATCCATAATGGCTGGACCCGGTGGTGGCCCTCCCAGACGGAGGTAAGTTATTCAAACGTCCTTGTCCTCGAACCCAATACTAACAAAAGTCTAGTCATACCAAGTCCCGCAAAGGTTGTGATACCTGCAAGCGTAGACATATCCGTTGTGATGAGAAGTTTCCCCAGTGGTATGGTTTACTCTCACTAACGACGTTCTGGACGGCACTGACTTCTAACAGCAAGAACTGCACTAAACACGATGTCCGCTGTCCATATATGGACATGATTCCCCCAGAAGAATGTAACCCTACGCCCGAGAAGCCAGATCTACTATGGAATCCCAAGATCAAGGCTGAAATCGACCACTGGCAAAAGACGGGAAGCTTCCCCTTCCCAGAGCTTTCCATCTACCCGCAGCCAAATCCGCAAGCCTTTTCAGCTGAAGATTTACGCCTCATGCACCATGTGGCCGGTATCTCAGCGGAGCTGGGTATGATCGATGCTGGATCGTTCACGATCTGGGCGAACCAGATTCCTCTGTAAGTCCCACTTGTTAATATTCAGCTTGAGACAGGCTGATAAAATTAGATTCTTGAAGATCGGCTCAACATATGGCTTTGTCATGCATGCTCTTCTAGCATTCTCAGCAACTCATATCGCCTGGCTCACTGAATGTCCCATTGTCAGACAGATGGCATATGAGCATCGGGGTATCGC
This sequence comes from Pseudogymnoascus sp. VKM F-4519 (FW-2642), assembly GCA_000750935.1. Classification (NCBI taxonomy): domain Eukaryota; kingdom Fungi; phylum Ascomycota; class Leotiomycetes; order Thelebolales; family Thelebolaceae; genus Pseudogymnoascus; species Pseudogymnoascus sp. VKM F-4519 (FW-2642). The sequence continues at coordinate 36,816 of JPKD01000669.1, forward strand.
TTTGAAGGGTCTCCACGAGGAAATCGGTACCTTCTCCCGGAACAACTCGGATGCAGCCCTCGCCGCCTCCCTCCTATTGTCTTGGCAAACAACTGAGTGGTAAGCATGATTATGTGAAAGGTCATAAGCCCAACTAATTATTCCTGTAGGCGCGGATGGACCCAGCTTATGCACGGAACATCGTCGGTATGTATCAGAATACTGGCTACAGGCTGTAAATGAAAGCTCACATGTGACAGGTCATCGACGCCATACATCCATGGAAGAACGAATCCCAATTTGGCGACTTCATCGCCGAGCAATCCACTTTCCCAACAGCTCCGCCATCTCCTATCCCAAACAAGAAGCTCAACCAACCCATGAAGCAAGATCTGGATGCCCTTGGAGAAGCCCATTCTCAGCTTCAGATGGTCGAGAAGTTCTTGGTCGAGTGCGGCGAAGATACTCAAGCAATCGTTCAACTAGCCAGGTTTGTTCGAGGCATTCGCAAGATTACACCATCTCATACCGCTGCACAGCGCTTCGAGATGTTGAATTCCCTCCGATCTTGGCTCTTTTGGCTCCCGGTTATGTACCTTCAGCAACCCCATGTCAGCTCATACGCCTTGGTCGTTCTGGCATATTACTACACGGTAGCATTGGTGGTTGAGCCTATCTTCTCTGAAGTCGGAGCAGCCTATTTTGGCAGCCTTTCACTTGGGCCAATTGAGGAAATTGCGCGCAGCTTGTTTTCTGTCAACGTCTCGCAAACTTCCGAAGATGATCTTCAGACACCTTTTGCGCTGATGGGGTACCCTATTGACATGGTTGCAAGCTTTCGTCGCCGGATGGGATGGGAACAGCCTGAACGAACTGCATCGTTCCCCAAGTTTCAGAACAACATGTGTCATGGTAGCCCATACGACATCCACGACAGCTTTGAGCCAAGCCACTTCAGCCTCGGCAGCAATCCAGCTTTCAGCTACAGCCAGGAGCACCTGACGTCATACATCAAATTGGAACCAGGCTCAGCCATCGGTGCTCTGAGTCTTGATCCATTCGCCGGTTCTTCTGGCCAGTATCTTGGAATACCATCTCCGATTGGATTTGGTGGCTATCACAGCCCGGGAGGATCATCATACGGAGATGTTGCATACAGCGATCAGGGGGATGACTTTTTATATGACATTCAAGGGGACCTGGTGCGTTTGGCGGGTTCGTGCCTCACACAGGTGTGGACTTAAGTTGGAGGACTAGGTAATAACATCGCCCAGGACCTTCAACTCAAGTTTAGGAGCGACAAGCGATGACCATCGCTCCTCACCACTTACGACTGCTCCTATAGTTCCGTCATCAACTATGGACAACTCCTCACCATCAACTAGAAATCAACAACAATACTCACCACTCCCATCACCACGCTATCTTCGCGTGAAATCGCAATCACAATCACCACAACACCGCTACAGCCCTTACACCACCCAACCACCTCCTCCTTTTCCGAAAGGAAAGGGCCGCCAGCAACAATAGAAACAACAATTTACGACTTTTACGAACACTACTAAACAGAATACGGGGAACGATGATCTCATGTAATAACCAGCTTAATGAGCCTACGCAGCGAACACTAAGCCCTCCTATCCTTAGCTTGTTGGGAACGGCGTTTAGAAAGATACTCACGACAGAGCTAGAACGATAGCACATCACGGTCCTTAAGATACACAACATGCATTGGTTTGGCGTTATGACTCTAATTTTAGACATTTGCTATTTTAGCCATTTTCTTGGGAATGGATGGGATATATGCGAGGAGGATGGTAAATAGCATCCTAGCTTTGGAACTGCTTTTTTGGCATTGCGATCTTGCAGCACTGCAGCGGGAGCAGTGCGTCGCTGCGGACGTTGGGTCCGGGCATCTGTATACTGGTAGCTATTTTGCTTCGATGTGCTGTTGAGTCGAGCTGGATCAGGCTGGAATGAAGTCGTTTCCATTGCTGTCGTTAATACTGACTACTCCTTCATGTGATGTAGGATTTGGGACGGAGGTGCTGAAGGCGGTTATAAGGAAGATTAGTTGGGGGGGTATGAGGAGTGGATTGAGGGGGCGAAGAAGGCGAGTGCGAGGAAGGCGGAGGAGAGGAAGAAAAGGGGGGGGATTATGTTGAGGAGATGGCAGGGTGAAGGAGGGGTAGGAGGGTATTGGAAAACGAGCTTCTTGAATGGAGATAGAATGGGAGAAGGGGGAGCTATCTGCGCGCTGGATATTCAGTCCGGTCTCCATTGACTCGCCATACCCGCGAGAATCTGTATCACACAGAAGCGGCAGGAAGTTGGAGTAGTCGAGAGGGCATTATCGTTGATGTTCTTTGTGCATTGCGCATGGCATTCAATACCATGTTGATAGACACATGCAACTGATAAGACGGTGGCTTCTTATGAATAAGACGGCCAGTAGAATTCAATTTCTACTTTATAAGACTATTTGTCTCGAGACTGTCAAGCTGTGAATCTTTAAGTCTTGGCGTGGGTCAGGTGAGATAAGTAAGATCGTCAGCTGCAAGATCTCGGAAAGCTTCCTGATCTTATTATCACAGGAGATAGCGCTTCAAATCCACTCGTCTTTTGCATTTGACCACCACAGCTACACCCTTTGGCGAGAATCAGTGATATGGTGTTGAGGCCATTTGTTTATTGAGGGAAATTTTCCGAGACGATTAGCTACCACCATCTACAAGCTTCATTTACTTTCCCCTATGGCTGAATGAGACGGTTTCAACCCCCCATTTTTGCTATTTATATGCCACAGAGAGCACGGAGTAGAAAAAATCTACACGGTGGCCTCGTAGTGACAACATGGGGTTAGGGAAAACATCTGGCGAAATGCTATGTAATGCTCTTCGCCTTAAAATTTGAGGTAGGCACTCCAAAGATCGCCATAATCGAGAAAGCGATACCCTAGAACTGGAAATAAGAGATAGGATGGTGGCAAACAGTCCGGCGGTGGGGAGACGGAGTGACAGCAGGAAGTGTGACGGTGAGAAAATGGAGCGCCAGCGAGAAGTCGAGGAGGGGGGAGATGAGGCAGATAGTCTGCAGCTTCAGCATCCTCCCCCTTCTTCGGGGTTGTCGGGAAGGTCGCGCTCGAACTGCGCTTCTTCCGCCCGCTCCTGATCAGCTCGTTTATCATCTTCGTGTGGTTTGACTGCCTTCACTTTTCTTCCATTGTGGATGCTCATCAAGTAGACGGTATTTCTGAAAAATTGCGTTTCGTCAGTTATAACCATCCTTATATATATCACATAGTGTGCATGAGGGCAACGTGGTATCTATATAAGTTCAATGTCGTCTGCGAAAAATTGTCCTACCCAAACGGCATTTCCACCGTGTCAAACTTCCACCTAATTCCTAAACGTTACAGTCTTTGTCTGCACCCACTCCTCCAACGCCCCACTCCCAAACCGTCCATACCCACTGTTCTTCCACCCTCCATGCGGCAACGCCGTCTCATCATGCACCGTCATCCCATTAATATGTACCGCACCACTCTCAATCCCCCTCGCCAACCTCAATCCCCTCCTCAAATCCTCTGTAAACACCGCCGCCGAAAGCCCATACTCAGTATCATTCGCGATCCTCAGCGCCTCCTCCTCCGTCTCAACCTCAATCACGCTAACCGACGGCCCAAACGACTCCGTACTATACAACTCCATCGCCTCGGTTACACCGCGCACCACAATCGGCGCCATCCGCGTCCCCCCTTCCTCCCCAATCTTCCCAACTACTACCTCCGCCCCCTTCCCCACCGCATCCGCCACAAGTCGCGCATTCTTCTCCACCCCTGCCCGACTAACCAAAACCCCCACCCCAAACATCTCCCTCACCTTCTCCCCTAACCTCTCCGCAAACCGCCCCGCAATGTCCTTATGCACAAGTATCCGTTCCGTACTCATGCAGATCTGCCCACTATTCATAAACGCCCCCTTCGCACACTCCGCCGCCGCAAGCTCTACATCGCAATCACTCCACACAATCGCCGGCGCCTTCCCCCCCAGCTCCAACAGTACCGGTTTCAGCGCCCTCCCGGCTGCTTCCGCGATAATCCGCCCCACGGCTGTGGAACCGGTGAAGTTGATCTTGCGCACCCGTGGATCGGAGATCAGAGCTTGTGTGACGGCGGGTGCGGAGGCGGTGGAGTGGGCGAAGGTGTTGAGGACTCCAGGGGGGAGGCCAGCGAGGTGGAAGCAAGAACTGATTGCCCAGGTGCAGCGGGGGCTGAGTTCGGGGGCTTTGAGGATGGCGGTGTTGCCTGCGGCGAGGGCGAGGGCGATGGCGCGGATGCCGAGGATGTAGGGTGCGTTCCTGGGGGGTGTTAGTGGGAGGTAGGGGGATTGAGGATTGAGGGGTGGTGGAGGATGCAGATATTGGTGGGATGAGGGTGAGGATGAAAGAGGGGATTTACCAAGGGGCAATAGCGAGAATGACGCCGTATGGCTCTCTGTACACAATCGCGCTCGTCTCCGGGTCTGCAGTCATCGGGAAATCCCCCTTCAAACTCGATATCCGCCCCGCCGTATCAACTAGCATATCTGTCACGAAATTGACATTGAGCGCCGCCCACCCGGCATCCGACCCCGTCTCATCGACCATGTATTTCGTGAGCTCCTCCGCGCGGCTCTTGAAGATCGAGGCCGCCTTGAGGAAGATGTCGCGTTTGGCGCCGGGGGGGAGGTCGCGCCAGGCGGGGAAGGCGGCTTGGGCAGCTGTGACGGCGGAGAGGGCGTCGGCGACGGTGGCGGAGGAGGAGCGGTGGAGGAGTGCGGAGGTGCTGGGGGAGTGCACGTCGAAGGTTGACGAGAGGGGGAGCTCGAGGCCGTTGATGTGGGCGGGGACGGTGGGGATTGCTTGGGGGGGAACGGTGGTGGAGGGATGGTTGGGGAGGGACATGGTGGTAGTATTTCGTTGGGTAAGGCGATATGGGTATTTGAATGGATGAAGGGGATGAAGAAGAAGAGCGAGATGGGAGAGACAACGCGGAATTTAAGGTAGAAAACATAAGGTGGGGTTGAGAGAAAAAAGGGGTGGAGCACCAAGAGCTAATGTAACAAGAAATGACTTCCCTTTCGACAGTGTCCATGATATATCATGGCCAGCAAGTGACATTCATGCATCAGTCGCCGTCAATCCCCGCCAGAGTTGGCGATTATGGCACATTTGGGCGATGGCTATAGGGCGCGGGGAGGGTCGACGTCGATGAGATACGAGATGAGTGAGGGGTACGATGGGAATGCCAAGTCATGGCCGTCGGAGGATCAGAGTCATTGAGCTCGGGAGTTAAGGTCGGATGAGTGAGGGGTACAATGGGAATGCCAAGTCATGGTCGTCGGAAGTCAAAGGCATTTTGCTCGGCAGTTAAGGACGGAGATGTTGAGTGGGGTAGTGTTTGTAACGACACTTTGTCAGGGGCTTTACATAAAATTAATCGAATATCGGGACTGCACAAGTCAGAACTGACATGTCTCCATCGACTCAAGGCAACACGTTCGCTAATATCCTCGTTCACTGTCCCACCTCCAGCCCGAATCTCCTCCTCCTTCTATCAACCATCTTCGTCTACCTCTACTACACCTACCACAGCCTTTCTCTCTCTCAGATGGCGGCGCACTCTCTTTCGCGTTATCCAATATTCCTCGCCTCCTCCTCGCACGTACGTATACCCTCCAAACTCACCACATCGCCTTGCATGCTCAATACGGTCCTCTTCCTCGTCTTGGGCACACGCATACCGAACGGTAATAAAAATGGAATACGATTATGTATGTCTTTTCAAAGGATCTTTACTATATGAATAGAGGGCGGCAACTCACAGTGGTGTATTAACTGAGGTATCGCCGTGTTATAACGGGCATCCAATGCTAGAGACCTACAAGGGTCAATAGTACTTACACTGAGAGAAAGACTAAAAGACCTCGCTATTTCTTCATTTAGCTTTTGCTCTTCAAAATCGATTGATGACTTTGAGCGGCAAACTGGCCAATATATGCTGGCCTAGTAACTCTGTGAATCTCATTCTAGTCTACAATGTCTTTATATTGGTCGTGCTAGTATCTGCATCACATACGAGCGGATAAATTTTCATGGTGCTGCATCCAGTCCGCGCCCTGTTGAGTGTATGAATACAAATGCTGGCGCCATATTCGGCACAACTCGATTTCTGGCGACGGATCAATGTCTACTAGGACTGCTTTTTTAATGCAAGGAGTGACAAGATGATGCGGCTCGAAATTGCCAATCCAGCTCTAGCTTACTTTAACAGACCCTGCCTTTTCTTCAACTCCAACTTGGGATACGCTGGAACTTTTTGACACCTAACTCTAAATTTAGCGGTAGGAATATTATGTATAAGTTAATAGATATGTGACGACAATGATATATTATGTAATTACAAGGACGCAGGTGTCACTTTCTTTTTCAGTCAAGTTGCTCAGTCTTAGGGGCAAACTACTTTGCAATTAGTTAGCTTTTCGAGTACTTCATCCATGCTTTACCATCAGCAAAACCTGAGGAATTCAATAGAGTAAGAAAGTTTATGTACAAACCTAGATTTTCTAATTGGATCGTTGTTATTATGTCGACTCTTGGTGGGGGACTAAATCGCATTACTCATCAGCTTACTCATAGCTTACATATCAGTTCTGGCGTCAAATCGTCAAACACGTCATTGGTGCGTAGATGAACATTTGAACTCGACAAAACGAACAGGCCAATTTTCTTCGCAGTGAAGGCAGCAGAAAATAACCGTCATCTATGCCACCAACACTTCAGTTGTAGACGCCACTGCTATCCCAATCGCACGCATGTCTGCAAGACAATGCCTGCTACCGAAATTGAACATAGTATCTGATCTGGAGAGTCGGGGCTACGAGGCAGATCGAGAATGGGCAATCAGCTGCAGGAAAAAGCAAGACGCGCCAGACGAAGTGCTTGCCGGACTTTCAGAGATATGTCCAACTTGCGGTTTAAAGAGACCCGGTATCACCAAACAGTTTTCAAAGCCTGTAAAGGAGATACTACAACCTAATCTTGATGTCCAATATGTGAACGTGTATAGTGCATCCGGAAAGGTCGATGCAAAGGATTCAACCAAAGTACGAGCATATGTGATGCGACATTTTCATCGAAATATTCAAGACTCATGGGACCAAGCCATGTCCTCTGACTCCCAGAGAGCAATACAAAGCGGGAGAATATGTTCGTGCAGCCACTGGCTGAACTCTGACAAGGTTCCAAAGATCAAGCATCAAATCCAGTCATCACTTGGAGCGGGAAGATGTGATCCATTTCTACGTCTTCAGATACCAAACGTGCCAAAGCGGTACCATGAACTCGTGGACTATTGTAAGCCACCACTTTCTGCCCGTCTCTTCTATGCTGTTGCTTTTCTCACTCTTGTCGTCATCTCTGTTCTTGCTGTCGTCTCATTTCATGTTATCAGCTCTGTCCTTCGATCACTCATTTTTGTTTATGCTATCACCACTATATGGACTCTTGGGTATTGCGATCATCGATAAGTACAAGTTTGACGAGTGTTCAAAACACCATTTATTTGCTTTGAGTTCTTCTCATTGCACCCAGACGCGTTTGAGCGATTTTGGCTGATCATCTTACTAGGTGTGACGACAGTATGGCCTGGGTTGCGAGGATCCAGTTACTCCGTTGCATATGCACGAGAATGGTGAGTCATCAAACTCTTCGGGCCTGCTTTCAAAAAAGGCCACGTACACTTGGAGCACCTCTTATCAGGTATTCTATCAAAGCTTCCCATTCCATTACGTCATCTCTGTTTCGCAGAATGCTAGTACTGATTGCAAAAAATTGAAGGCTTCCTATAGCCGCTCGGAATCCTGTATTCTTACACGTGCTCCTTTTCGCTGCCTCGGCGCATCTCGAAGCTCTGCGCGGCAGCGGGGCTTACTCTGACTCAAAGGGAAAAATCCGTTTGGAGCAGCTTCATCAGAAGGGAGAAGCAATACGCGGAATCCACGATGCCTTAAGAGACGGAAAAGACCGCGAATCCGATGAGCTGATCCAGAGTATCCTCTTTCTCGCCATAAACGAGACTAAAGAAGACGAAGAGCCTGCAGACTGGTCACCTTTCTCACCACCCTTCCGTAGTTTACAGTGGCTCGATATCTACGGTACACAAAACTACTCTATGCCGCATATCGTTGCGGTGCAAGATATAATCAGGAAAAGAGGGGGAATTCGGAATATTCATACTATTGGCCTGGCTTGGCTGATCTCATGGTAGATCCATTTTTCTGCGTATAGTTTCGGTGACACATCAGGTACAGAATAAGCTAACCTGTTCTCTCGCAGTTCGGAGCTAATTTATTGTGCTGCGACACTGAGTCAGCCGCAACACCCGCTTCTTGATCCGTTCGGTCAAGACATTGAATTCTACCCTCTCGCTACCTCCAGCAAGCCTTCGGCGCCAAAGCACCATTCTGACATAACAGCTTCTGGATTATCATACCTTCAGATCTCTGGCTTGTGTCCCGAAATTACCGACGTTTTCCTGAAACTAAGAGACTATTCTGAAGCTATAGAACTATACGAGGGTGTATCAGTTCTTCCAGAATTCATGGCAGATAACCGAAACTGGGTCCTCCATCGTCTTCTATCCCTTCCATCAGCATCAGTACTGCTCTATCAGGCCTATACCCTGTCGGAAGAGTTTCACAGGACAATGCTATGCTACGAGGCCTGTCGTCTGGCTGCTATGATGTACTGCATTCATGTGGTTTTTCCTACCCCTCGATCTCTCCATGGTCGGAAGATGCTACTACCGTTGATGAAGGAAGCGATCCAGAGAATAGATCTGCTGATGGCAAGTGAAGAATTGGCAGAACTAGTATTATGGTGCGTAGTGATTGGGGGCATCGCGGCCTCGGGACAGGATGTGAGGTCGTGGTTCTTGATACAGCGGAATATATTGTCTACAGAACTCAGGTTGACAGAATGGTCCGAGGTGAAAATCGTTATGAGGAAATTCGCTTGGGTTGATTCAGCCTGCGATCCTGGGGGCAAAGCATTGTGGAACGAGACAGTTTGATCCGTAATTAACTGTTACTCGCTACTCTTTATATTAAATTTAACTTTCTTCTAGCGCCGATTAGGCTGGTGTACTACGTGACACATGATGACCCTCACGAGCAGTCGCTAGCCCATTTATTTCTCCCAAGGTGACATAATCAAAGCCTTGCAACAAATATCTCCTAATGGAATATTTAGCGTTTCTTAACGTTAGTACTAAGAGGGCTAATTCACTTATTTCTAGACGCCTATAGGCTAGCTCTTACGCCTCTTAAGTGGGAAAGTTAGCTACTAAATATAAGGATAATAGCTATTAAGCTATGTTAGACTACGCTGCTACGATCTGTAGAATAGTGAATGATAATTCCGATATCACAAGTAAGGTCTTATTAATTAGAAGTGAAAAATGCATTCTAAATTAATCTAGCTACTCTAACTACTATATATATACTATATACTCATGAAAAATCCATGAGTAGCTACTTATACTCATGGATTTTCAATATCTACTCGAGTATCTACTCGCTGAACACTGAACAGCTCCTTCACAGCCGAAAACGAAGTGGTGACATAAATAACACAGTTCCAAAACCCCTGTAATGGATAGGCAAGATTGGCAATACAGAGCAAGGCGAAGTTAGTTGAATTTGGTCGTGCGACGGTGTATATCCGATTTACTGTGGTAGGGGTCTAAGAAGTTGAATTGACTTTAGCTTCTGTGCTCTGAAGGGAGATACTTGGGTTGACCAACCCAGGTGACAATGAGAGCAACAAAGAAGAGCATACCACGTTTAGCGTATGCCCAGACTGTCGCATTTTTTTCAACTCGCGTGTCGTGGCGTGTAGAGGAAGGCTGTGCATGGTTCACTAAGAGTCTACTCAGTGGCCTGTTCTGGAATCTGGTTGCAGATGAGCTAACGTGGATTTCGAAAGATCCACTGTTTGTGCTACGCAGCGGAGGCTGTCTAGCGGGTTGAAGGTCCGTATTCCTTGAGGCCAAGTGAATGGCATCAGATTGATTATTTGGCCCCACGGATGTTGCAGGCCATGGATCAGGGATGGAAACACGCTTCAGTTGTCTTCGACACTCGAGTATTCTACTGCCAGCAATGGTATATATACTGAAGGTGAGGGCGATAAAGATCCAAATAGGTCCATAAACGCATGCTATTCTAAGCACTCGCCACTTTGCGCTAATCCAGCACCAATTCTAGAATTCAGATCAGCAGACGAAGCAGACTCGAATCTTTGTTCATCTCACATTAGCTGAGCCATAGACCTTCCCTCTAGCTTCAGTTTTGACGAATAAAAATGTCAGTGCAGGAATGAAGGGGACTAGGTAGCAAAACACAAAATATTTCCATTCCATCTTTTTGAGGAGAGCCACATCGTATCCCCGAAAGAGAGCCAAGTAAATATTACACGCCATGCAAAACGACCAGAGGCCGTCAGCTGGCAAGAGCCTGACTTATCATAAGCTATCAAATACAAGGACTAGACAAGGGACGGCGAACCATTGTAATGCGAACGCTTGGAACTGACAAAGCGGGCTTCCCACGCCACGCGATATTCCAGAACTTGCGATTAAAGTGGCTGCATTGATGAGGACATTTCCCAATGTAGCATAAAAGATAAGTCTATTAATTGGGGTTCGGAAACGACTGCTTCTTATAAAGCTTGCAACGACAAATGATGAGGCAGCTAAAGAAATAATAGAGGAGGCACGTTCAATCGCGTTCAGCACTTGATATTGCCTTTCATTCAGGGACATGTTAGAATAAAGTATGGTGAAAGTTTTGTCATTCTTCCTTTATCTCTGATTATATAGAGGCTCCGTACTCCGCCACTCGCAGGCGATATACGTCACAACTCGTTCCAATCATCCCACGTCATCTAAACTTTTGGTGGTGCATCAGCCACTAATAGAGATACGTCATTACCCTTTCCAATTTTGGTCTAGCATAAAACTTCTTGTCTTTTAGTTCCATTTGATAGCTTTTTACACTAAGCGCGACACCGACCACATTGGGAACAGAGAATTTGCCACGAGCCACCTAAGCGAGCACGCCACTTTGCGACGACGCCGAGGAATAGGCCCTACGTGTTACGACGCCCTATATTAGCTTTAATCGTCGTGACCAACTTTTCGCTTCGCTCAAGGTCGGAGGAAGCGACTGCGCGGTTTGGCGTTCGCGACCACCAATATGTGTAAGTACCTTTGTATAGATTGATTGATTGATTGAAGAGCATCGTAAGGATGCTCGTCTTCAGAAGCTATCATACATGGTGCAGCAGCTACGATGTTGAGTTCCCAATTAGGAAGCCACGCCTGGCCGAATACTTGAGTCCAACACGCCCTTCCAGATTCGTCAGTCTTAGATGTAATATGCAAAGAAAGTAATGGATCTGTAGGCAAACTGTAGACATGAGGTTGTATGATGAACGGATGGTAAGAATTGAAATCGAGTAGAATCAGATTACCAGTCTTACGACGCTCACACTGAACGTAGCTTTCCAGCGCTATCGAAATGAGTATGCTGTAGATCTACTAGCCCAAGCCGCTGCACGAACTCTTCATGCTTTTGGCGTGGCAGATCTTTGGTAAAACCATCAGCTGGCATTTGACTAGCCGTGCCCCATCCCACATGCTTACTGGTGCTGGTGCTGGTGCTGGTGCTCCTGCTGCTGCTGCGCTAACGGCACTGCCCACTGCCCCTCTGGCAACCTCAAACTCAAAGCAGCCCGAGTGCAAGCCCTGCCTGAAGAAGCGCTGGTACTTCACTCCTGTCGTCAATGGCATGTCCTCTGCCTTGCTGCCACAATCGCCATCCCCATCCCCATCGCCACTGCCACTGCTGCCGCTGCTGCCCTCCCCTCTTGGCCGCCTACGCCCCTTGCTGTTCCTCCAGCCGTGCAATTGCCGGCAATGCTCCGCTATCTTCTTCGCCGTCCTGCTCACATATGCACATAGCGGAGAGTCCTCCCCCTCACTGCTTGCGAATGCGCACCACAGCCCGCCATCCTGCGGCGCTCCCAGAGCAGCGATTGGGGTGGTGGTGTCAGCTGGGAACTGGAACTCTCCGTCCTGCAATGCCTTCTAGTCCCTAACCAAGCCCCCCGTTTGAGCCACAGCATCTATGATCCTCTGCCGCTCTGCCTTCGTGAAGCCGTGCGGCCTCGTGGGCTTGAAATGGCCCTTGATGCAGCTAGGCAGCACTGTGCATGCGCATCCCCTGCAGACCACAACCCCAAACTCCAGCACATGGATGATGTAGGAGCTGGAAGGGGAGCCTAAGCAGGAGTTTACTTTGTGGAATAGAAGCTTACTTACTCTAGATCGTGATTCTCCATCCACTATGCCACACTGATAAATGGTATTAGGTAATGGTATGTAACGGTAGCTACTAGTTACTTAACCTTCAGTGCAGTGAAGGCATGTAAAGCCAGCACCATGACAGTGCGGAGGCGCGCTAAAGGGCAGGTAATGGTAGGTAATGGTAGCTGGATGATGAATTATCGTAATGAAAAAATCACTTCGATAAAGGTATGCAAAGGTGTATGAATTTTACAAAAACTTTATATCGAGATAAGTTATTACTGTACCTATCTCTCTAATGGGCAATAATTCTTCACGAATGCAGCTTCTCTTCCTTTGCAGCATCAAACTCCTTCGCCCTTTGTTCCAAGACGCCAACCATTTGCGTCCTAGCTACTGTTCCCATATTCCGGAAACCATTTATGACGCCATCCCAATCTCCCTTGGGCTTCTCTTGGCTCATCTTGAACCTGCCCCCCATCGACTTAATCTCTATCTCGATACCGATAACGTTCTTCTTCATTATGTCGAGATAACGAGTAGGTGCGTCAGACAGCTTCCAGGGTTGAGGCTTCGTGCCACTTCCATAGCCCATGATATAAGTCTCAGCGTGTTGTGACAGATCTGAAAGCTGCTGCGTAAGGAAATGATCAAACTCCTCGGAGCTCGTGTCGAAATATATCCTAGCAGTCCCATAGACCTGCACAGCTTCGTAATCCCAAGTCGGGACAACCTATCCTAGCAGTCCCATAGACCTGCACAGCTTCGTAATCCCAAGTCGGGACAACCTTGCCTGTCGCTGGCTTGGTCTCAGTGTAAAATTGTGACGTTACATAATGGTGAACTGGTCCATTGAAGAGGACTAATACATCGTCTTCGAGACATGCTTTCGGTGATGATGGGGTACCCAACGGCTCAGAGGTCAGAGACTCGATAATAGCTTGAGCCTGCGGGTTTTGTCGCGCAATGTGTCCACGAAGTCTGCCTAACTCAACCTCACTACCATCTTCTTCGACATCTATGAGCCAGGGGATGTGGCTTGATTGAAGAAAAGGGTGCGAAGAGGATTTAATGCCAGTCGTCAGGATGCCCAAGGGATTCTCTCGGATGAATCGGCGTAAGACGGGAAGGCTATATACAGCGTGGACGGCTGGTAAATGCATGGTGTTATATCAAGGCTGGCTTTTAAGGAGGTATTGATTCTTCACGGCGAGAATATTCTAGCTCTGCTTCCTGATAATGGGGTTTGGTGTTGAGATATGGTGGGGAAAATCTCGTGCTGACTCATATTTGCCCCGCAAGCCCACGCCCCATTGTCGCCGTGGAGATGCTAAAACCGATGGTACTACACGAAAACGTCTAGCGCGAATAAGTCTCATATTAATCTCTCTACTATTTATGGAAAGCTTTAGTAACCCTTATCTAAGGTGTTATGTCCAAGATCAATACACTACTCTATACAACCAGGAACTGAGCTAGTGGTTGCAAATGTCAAGGTTTACGAGCAATACAGCGCTAAACTCAATATGGCTACTTATTGCTCAGATCAGTGATATTACACTGAAGGATGGAATCGTAAAGGGCACGTAAATACAGCCGTAAGGGGTGCTTAACTGCATAAGTAATTAAGGTATTTGATCCGTAATTAACTGTTACTCGCTACTCTTTATATTAAATTTAACTTTTCTCCAGCGTCGATTAGGCTGCTGTACTACGTGACACATGATGACCCTCACGAGCAGTCGCTGGCCCATGTATTTCTCCCGAGATGACATAATCAAAGCTTTGCAACAAATATCTCGCAATGGAATATTTAACTTGAATTTCTGGCGTTTCTTAAAAGTCAGTACTAAGAGGGCTAATGCGCTTGGCCTTTTCTGGACGCCTGCGGACTAGCTCTTGCGCCTCTCGAGTGGGAAAGTCGACTACTGAATACGAGGATAATAGCTATCAAGCTATGTTGGACTGCGCTGCTGCGATCCGAATGATAATTCCGATATCACGAGTAAGGTCCAATTGATCAGAAGTGAAAAATGCATTCTAGATTAATCTAGCTACTCTAACTGCTATATTATATATACTGTAAAACTCTTGAATAAAGGTCTGTGAGGGGGAGCCTTCCGAACCACTGCTGGAGCCGCTGTCGAAGTAGAAGCACATCTGCTTCCAGCGCTGCAGCAGCTCGAACAAACAGCACTCGAGGCCACAATGCGCATTAGAACCACCCCCCTCTACGAGGAGATGGCTCCCTCTGAGAACAACAACTCAGCTCAGAGTCCCCTCGACCAATTCTCAAGCATCCTTGAGAGCAAGTACAACATCCAACTCGATCAGCTTGAGAAGCGACAGCAGCATATCGTACCACCATGGTGGACGCCACCTTTTACCCGCATCGATGAGACTCCAGAAGCTGCAGTCAAACACCACGACGCTATAGACTTGAGAACTTTGTGCATTTACACCGATGGAAGCGGCATTGATGGTCATGTTGGTGCTGCTGCAGTAGCACCAATGCTGCAACTCAGAGGCGTCCGTACGAAGAGATTGGAATACATGGGCAAATCAACAGTATATGCAGCTGAACTTAGAGGGATAGAACTAGCATTTCAGATAGCTCTCGACGTACATGCAACGACAAACACTCCCGGCAAGTGCACCGTCTTTACGGACAACCAAGCCGCCATCCAAGCGATGGCAAACCCAAAGTGCCCCTCCGGACAATATATCCTGGCCGAGGCCATACGAGCGCTCGACAGGCTCCGAGACCAAGGATGGGAGATCCAACTCCGTTGGATTCCAGCACACGTAGGAGTACCTGGCAACGAAGCAGCCGACCAAGCAGCCAAGGAAGCTGCGGGCCACAATCCGAATACCCGAGCGAACCCAGACCCGCCGCCGGAACCAGAGTCTCTCAGGACCCTAATGGCAACCACGAAATTGACCATCCGTCAGACAATGAGAGACGAATGGGAGACGTCCTGGGAAGCGGCCAAGCACGGCCGGGAGCTCTTTAAACTTGGTGTACGGCCAGGAAAAGGAACACTATCCACACATATTGGCACACACCGAGCGATCAGCTCGGTTATCACACAGATGCGCACAGGAAAAATTAGCCTGCGCTCGTACCTCCACGCCATCAACAAGGCCGACACCGACCAATGCCAGTGCGGCTATGGACGCCAGACAGTGCGACACATCCTCCTAGAATGTCGAAACTGGACCGAAGAGCGACACCGGATGTGGGCAGGCAAGCTTCCATGCATTGACATCAAACGCATTCTCTGTAGCTCGTCAATGGCAGTATAAGCAGCCAAGATGATTCTCAGGACTGGGCTCCTAGAGCAATTCCGGGCAGTTCCATCCACAGTACTTAAATACATGTAGCGTAGACGAGTGAATATTGGTATATAGAAGCAGAGGAGGACCAGGAAAGGTCTGACAAGTTCAGAGACGCAGAACAACTATTAGAACTATTAGTAGAGGTGGGACTGCGTTAAGCAGAAGGGGAAGCAGTTTGGCAAGAACGGCTTGATCTCTGGAAGCAAGAAGTGGGAACACCTGTATTTATAGTTGTACGCTGCATAGCTGCCATAGAGTTGAAGCTCTGAACTGAGGATATAAGTGTGATAATATTCAAAGTATCTATGAATGCAGTAGCTGCCTCATACCACCAGCTGCCTAGTAGGCGGCTGGTTGGCAGCCGGTAGGCAGCAGTCACCTCTGGGGTATGCAGTCTGGGATCCAATTCATAGGGCGGCTGGGCCAGCCTATGAACCAATCAATCAATCAATCAATCAAGGTCTGTGAGGGGCTCCTGGGAGAGAGAGCTTCCAAGCTTGGTTCCGCTCCTATTTTTCATACGGTCGTCTGGTCCGGTGCAGTATTTAAAGATTCATAGGGATGCTGGATATCTTCGAACAACGCGCGCCCACTTCGAAAACATTTCTCTTGGTCTTGAGCTTCAGTTTTGAATTATTGAAGCAATCTGCATTCCCTCCGTCGCCATCTCATAACCCAGGAGACACCAAAATCTTTACATCATTGTCTGTTCCAGAAAGCAAGGTCTCAAACCCCTTGGTAATGGAGTCTTCTAAGGAGATTCGAGATGTTATCAGCCTCTCCGGCTTTTCGATTTTACCTGATTCGATTGCATCGATAACTTCCTGGAACTCGCCTTTTGCATAAACTGCAGAACCAATCCACTTCAACTGCTTAGCCAAAAATATATTGGCATTGACAGTTGCCGGCCTTTTCCACATTGCCAAGTTGACAATGGTCCCCAAAACACGCACGGCTGCGAACGCGGTATCCAGAGATTGCTGCACACCAGCACAATCGAAAACAACATTTGGACCCAGAGTTTTGCAGAGCCCTTTGCTGATGGCTGGAACATCTTCCTTCAGTGGATTAAGCACTCTAGTCGCGCCGAATTCCCGTGCATACGTCGATCGGTTTGGGGAAATTTCCGAAACGAGTATCGAGGAGACTCCAAAGGCTCTCAAGCACAGCAGAACCGCAAGCCCAATAGGTCCTGGGTAGTTATGTCAGACCAATTTATCTTTCATGGGTGGAATGGTAGTTACCTCCGCCAAGTATTAGTGCCGACTTTCCTTTGCCGATTCCACTTATTTTCACAGCATGCCATGCAACAGCAAGTGGTTCTACTAAGGCCCCTACATCCATTGAGATGCTCGCCGGGAGCTTGAAGACGCTGTTACTAGGAACACATATACTCTCCGCGAAGCCACCGCCATACCCAGAGTATCCAATGAACCCCCGTTGTGAGCAGAGTCCGGGGCTATGAAGGCTGCAGCCATAGCATGTTCCATCTGAGATTACGGTCTCGATTACCACCCTGTCACCAATGTTGAAGTCTATCACTCCTATTCCTAGTTCTGTGATGGTTCCGGACATTTCATGTCCTATATTTCATCGTCAGCCCTAGTTCGGGGTTGCTCAGTCAGGCGCGAGGTGGCGTGCCTAAAGTGCACGGGAGAGATTCTCCTGTGATGATATGAGGAGAAGTTGGAACGAGCTTCGGCCCATCATGGAACTCATGTAAGTCTATAAATTCACCATATTAGGAACCACTTCTGAGAAATATCAGGAGAAACTCAGACAAACCAGATCCACAGATTCCACACCATGAGTTCTTGATCTTGATGAACCCTGGTAGGCATATTGGTTCAGGGACATCTTCTAGTCGAATGTCTTTGTTTCCATGATATCGCAGCGCTCGCATCGTTCTCGTTTCTGAGGTAATGTCGCCCATTGCTGCTGAAATCGGCACTCAGGAGGTTGCTTCAGTTGGATAGGATCCTAATATGAGAAGAAATTTCTTCTGGAGGACAAATTGGCGAAGACCTTTATCGGCATATGATGCAGGGAATTAAATGCATCGGTCACCCAGTGGAATTCCCCGAAAATTGCGACAGAACCCCGCATCCCCG
Organism: Pseudogymnoascus sp. VKM F-4519 (FW-2642); assembly: GCA_000750935.1. Lineage (NCBI taxonomy): Eukaryota > Fungi > Ascomycota > Leotiomycetes > Thelebolales > Thelebolaceae > Pseudogymnoascus > Pseudogymnoascus sp. VKM F-4519 (FW-2642). Next base: position 54,654 of record JPKD01000669.1, read on the forward strand.
CAATACCCCAGAGAATGCACCATCTCATCTGAGCTAACATCCATGTCAAGTTCCGAGAATTTGGAACCAAGACCAGGATTTGTGGGGTCGGGTAAGGTGGTTAACTGCCTTGAACCCCTACTCCGTAGCTTCGTGTTCGGCTATGGTGGCATAATCCCCAACAGTACCCCGAAGTTGAGGAGCCTCCGCATTTGGATTTTTATTGTCGTGGAGATTTAGAGCTTTGTTAAAGTGAGGAGTCACTCTTGGAGGCTTTCAGCCACGATTTCCAAGACCTGTTCTGTCGCTACAAAAGGATGACATCTGCGGACCTTCTTTCTAGTCTCAAATCATTCCCCATCTCCTTTCCCCTCCATTCTCTTCACACCACATCCTCTCGTGCACGAAAGATTGATCCAAAATGGCATTGACTACTCGTCATGCAGTTGGAGTGGCCCATGTTCAAATGAAGCATACCTCTGGGAGGCAATACAGATGGTCGAATGTCTTCTTCATCATGGTGATGAGTCTCGGATCGTTGGGCTACGGTTTGAGTACCGCCATTATTGGTACCACGCTGTAAGTCTCTCAGCAGGTGATGAAAGGTTCCCACGCTAACGAAAAACAGTGCTCAGCCATTCTTTTTCGAGTACTTTGAGCTTGAGGGACGACCTGATCTTGAACGCATTATTTCACTTTGTGTGGTAAGTAATGACCTCCATCTAATTTGGTAATGCGCCGGTTTCTGACCGATTTAGGGATTATACCAAGCTGGAGGGTTTTGTGGGTCCATCATTTGCCCCCTCCTCGCCGACAAATGGGGTCGGAAAACGGCAATCATCTCCGCTTCTGTTGTGGTCATAATCACTGGAGCACTGCTGTGTGGATCTGTCAACATAGGCATGTTCATCGCAATGAGATTCTTCAATGGCATTGGGTGAGTAATTTCTGTGTATTGGCGTGGTATATTGCTGACAGCTGAAGTGCTCTGGCTTTGCTCGTCCTCATTCCGGTCTGGATGGCTGAGGTAGCACCTCCCTCTGTTCGGGGAGCGATGGTCGTTATGCATGGTGTCATGATCGGTCTGGGATATACTGCCGCTCAGTGGATAGCTTATGGGTTTTTCCACGTCCATAATAATCTTTCGTGGCGACTACCTCTTCGTTAGTATCCCCCCAATCCGTCTGCGGGCCGGTGTCTAATGTTGGTGTAGTCCTTCAGTGCATTCCACTTGTATTCCTCATCGCAAGCATGCCATGGATTCCAGAGTCCCCTAGATATCTCCTCATGGTCGACAACGTCGATAATGCAACAAAGGTCATAAGACGCCTCCACCACCCAGAGGAAGCCACCGTTGAGCTCGCGCAAATGACTCGCCAGGTTGCCATCGACCGAACACTGGACAGCAGCTGGATTCAGATGTTCAAGAAGCCTTCTTACAGAAAACGAAGTTTGATGGCCCTGGTATTGGCATCTTCAACTCAGATGGTAGGGGTTCTGGTTATCAGCAGTAAGTTCTTCCCCTCTTACTTCGCCTCTAATCCGAAGCTAACCAATGTAGATTACGGTCCCACGATATACAAGCAGCTCGGATTCGACGCAGATCTACAATTCATATTCCAATCCGCAACTATCATGGCCGGTTTCTTCGCCTCCCCTATAGCGATTTGGATCGTCGATCGAATGCCGCGAAACATCCTCCTGGGCGCCTGCGAGTTGGGATGTGTTGCATGCCTGTTGGTCGAGGCAGCACTCGATGCCACGATGCCTGAACAGCATAATATCGCCGGATTGAGAGCGAGTGTCGCCATGCTGTTCCTCTTCTTCATGTTATTCAATGGTGGGGTGGACTGTTCTGTGTATCCTTACTTGACCGAGATCTTCCCGACACATCTTAGGGTCAAGGGAATGAGTCTTGCGGTTTCTGGGATTTGTGTTACTGAGTGAGTGAATTCTCCATTCCGAGATGACATTCGCTGATAAGTTACATAGTCTTCTGTGGTTGATGCTTGCTCCTACTGCATTCGCGTAAGCCAATCCCCGCCACAAACCCCGCCTGCAATTTGCTAATCTCACCTCACAGATCCATTGGCTGGAAATACTACCTCTGCTTCATTATTCCCGCCTTCGTGATGGCCCTCTGCATTCTGCTGTTCTTCCCTGATACTTCGGGAGTTCCGCTTGAAGAAATCGCAGCTATCTTCGGAGTATGTCTCCTTGAAATGCTTGTATGTTGGATGGCATGTGCTGACAGCGAAATAGGACCAAGACGAACTCTACCGGGGGAATTACGAGGGGGGCAAGGATGCTATTGCGGACGAGGAACGGTCTTCGGCGCAGCATATTGAGTCTGATGTGGAAGGGAAGGTGGACGTTTAAGAGGGTTTGTGGATGCAAGAGATAGGTGCTAGGGGAAATACATGCAATTCTCCCATTTTTGGAATGATAGTATACAATTGGAAAGACGCTATCAGAAAGTCTAGGCCATTCACCTCGTGAAGATTTACTGTATTTGAAAGTCTCACGATTCGTGAGATATTGAGCAAGACGTGAGATATATTGGGTAAGATCCTAGGCCAATTCCATGGAAGGAAGTCTTTACCCCGTCTCAAGTCCCAAAGGAGTCTATCCATTGAATCATTGCTCCTTTAGTTCTTCTCATCCGATATCGATTGGTTCCCATTTGGGCTAAGTCTAATCAGGTGTCGTGAATTGCTGGGAAGTCCCTCGCGATGAGGCTATCAATGACCGATCCAAACACAGTCGGCCCGAGCCAGCTTGGTGAGATATCATACAACAACTTCTTGAGGCCCAGAAGTATGTCTCTCGAGTCCTCGCGAGACAGGGAATGTCCTTCGAACGGCGGATGCGGCTGGGCATCCATTCCATCTGCAGAGACTCCAGCACAGACCCATACCACGAGTGCGGCATGATGTATTGCGATGAGGTATGAGATATCAAAAGAATTTCGAGTTTGCTCTGTGCCGTTTTTTAGCAGTGACAATATTTCATGGCTGTGACGGATGGCAGCTTCGGCTTTCGTTGTGTTCGTCCAAATGAGAATGCGGGGGAAGTACTGCTGCGCTTCCGTGTCAGAAGAAACTTCGCTGAGCAAATCAATTGGGGCATTGAAGCGGAGGAGAGTGGTGTGGAGTCGAATTTGACCTCGCAGGTGTGATTGATGTTGTCCTGGCGGGTTTGATTGTTGGTGCAAGAGTGACAGAGCTTCTGCCCACCTCCTGAGTCCCGAGATCGCTTGCTTGAATTTACATTCCAGATTGGGCATTGTGCTAAGTGCCTTCCCGTCGTTGAAGCTGTCATGTCTTTCTTCTCCATCAAATAATCCGGACGCTGAGAAATCATCGACCCCGAGACGAATCAGAAAGTCCGGATCCTCGCAGAAAGACCATAGGTTTTCCTGAATGGCGAAAAATAGCCGTTCATGGTCCTCATCATTCAGAGACTGCAAGTTCTCTTGTCCATCTAAGAATCCATACACCAGATCGGAGAACCCACGACAGCCATTACCTCGACTCTGCTCAATCGCTTCAAGAGTCCGCCGTTTCCAGTCATGACCTGACAGATTCCAAAGGTATGCCGAGCACGGCAATTCGATATGTAATTCCTTCCACGAGACGGATGGCTTGGTGTTTGTGAAGCTGCTGAGGTATGCCTCTAATCGGAAGATCTCAAAAACAATTCGTTTCTTCGTCTCTCCGTCAGCCCATTTGGCCAAACCCGCATCCGCATCCTTAGCTTCAGGATGGGGATCTTTAGGACCGTAATTCTCCGCCTTGAAAAGACCCGATCTGCGAGCTTGGGATGCTAGAACTGCAAGCAACTGTTGTGCCTGCGAGAAATCTTCCTCCTTCCCCAAGTAAATTTCCGCAGCAGTGATGAGCAGCCCAAAAGTGATCGAGGCGTGTTGTTGATTCACCTTCGGTGGCATCATAGCAACGAGCAATGATCTCATTCTTCCATGCAACATCGCACCATACTGCGCAGCCTTCTCGCCTGCATACCTCGCGCCAATTGAGACGATGCTAAGGAAAACAATTGGGGAAACCTGATAGGACTCAAAGCCCTGTTCCCAGAAGATCGGACACAAAGGATGGAAGTTCTCAAAGAACAGCGAGACGAAGCGATCAAGAGCGTTTCGGGAGTCGTGAGATACCGAGCGCAAGGCGTCTAACCTGAATGCATCTTGGACTTTCCTTGATCCTTCTCGACGGGCCCAGATGCGGTGTGCTGTGCTTTCGGAGGACTCGGGACTATTAACGTTTGCGACTGCGTATTCGATGTGGCTTTCGATGACGTCTCGTTGGAGATTGTTTTCTGTGCTCTCGGTAATGGCGGAAGACCCGGGGCTGCTCCTGGGCATAACGGCAATGTGTCGAGATTCTGGGTGGATGTGAATAGGAGGCGAAGTCTCGGCATCATTTTGGGGTATCGAGCTATGATCTTGGAGAATGGCCGAACCGTCTGGGTATAGGACTGGTATTCTCAAGGGAGCAGTCTCTTGAAACGGAACATTGAGATCCGGCAGGGAGTCGAAGAATGTGTCTTCGTAGACCCACGACCAATCCGATATTCCTGACATCATATCAGGTACGAGAAGTTGCTCGAGAGTGGAGACCTCATCTGCTGATGCCATGAAGTTGTCCAATGGATTTTGCCATGCTTGATTGGGCGGAAAGGTGGACACATCTTCTCCTGTCATAAACGGTTCATGATATTCTGGCTCCACCATACTTGGCCTTCCATCATTGGGGATTTCCGAGTGATTTTGACCCTCTTGTGACCGTTCAATGATACCCTCCTCATTCAACGCATGAAGCCCTTCTCCAGGATAGTCCAACGAGCCGGTTTCCTCCCCCGAGCCTTCCGGCATTAGATTTTCACTTAGTTTTCGTGAGCCACGATGCTGAACACAACTCAAATTCCCACGTCCGCAGGCCCTGCATGGGAATCCACCGACGCATTTGATCTTCTGCTGCCTACAATTCATGCACGCAACCGCGCTCCTCTGCCTGGCGCGAGGCACACTGTCGGTTTCGCCAGGAGATCCATGGATTATATTATGCCGTGCCAGTAGATCTTTCCGATAAAATACTACTTCGCAGACGCGGCATATGTGTTTGCTCTTCTGGCTGTGGGTGTTGTGATGTCTGCTGAGTGCTTCCTTCGATTTGTATTGTCGTTTGCAGAGGGTGCATGGATGGCTCCTTTGCTGAAGCCTTGGTGTTTCCCCTTCGATTTGCGATTGTTCCATAATTGTTGTTGATGGCTGGCATGGATGAGAAAAGGGATGTCGAGAAAGCGATGCAGCTGCGAGGAACCCCGCACCTTAGTTTCGACCTGGACCCATTTTTGCTGTCGGGAATTGTCATTGGTTTAGGCTCTCACCCAATCGGTCGGTTCGTGACCAGGGCAATTTGGCGGCAATTGGTTCGGGCTGCGGAAAACGCTAGCCGAACACCATTGAATTGGGGGGGCTCTTTTGCTTTGGGTACGGTAGGATATCATAATATGTATAGCTGGTGTAATTTAATACATTACTATCCCGGAATTATTCGCTGCGTATGTCCATTGAGTCCTCTGCCCAAGACGAAGCCCCTTACTGATGCCTTCCCAACACCTGTTTTCATTTCTTCTGCGCCATTTCCCTTGCTTTCTTCCCTATCGGCCCCAAGTTTTCCATTTGCCATTCTTGAAATCTATCTGGATATGCCGGAGGTTCTCGCATGAAGATTCTGTCCTTACTGATCTCAGCCGTACATCCTGTCTCCGTCCCGTCGATGAATCGGTCATAAGCCCTCAACACTGATGCCATTGGCGTGACATAGTCGGCCGGAATCATCGATATCAACCGTCCCGTCAAAGACGTGTCGACTACAAGGACCCATAATGAGCGCTGATTTGAAGATGGGTGGTGATGGAAAATTGGAGCAGCGGGAAGAGGATGTGAGGTGACTTACTGAGTCCAGGACAAAAGCAATTCAGCGTTATATTTTCTGATTTAAGAACAGGCGCCATCGAACGGATTAGGCCGATTATCTGTTATTTGATCAGTATGTCCAAGTGCAGATAAAAGCAAGGGGACCGTACTGCGTGCTTGGCCGCGGCATACAAAGGAACGGTGTCGAGAGGATAAAGCGCAGCGGAGCTTGCGGTCATCGTAATCTTGCCACCAGGAGTGCTGTTGATTCGCATGTAGTGAAGGGCCAAGTACACAGTATATATTGCGCCATTCAAATCAATATCGATGGTTTTGAGGTCTGGTTTAGGCGGCGGTCCCGTCGGCCGAGTCGATTCTCCGGCCTTGTATATTGGAAAGTTGTCAACGATCCCCGCATTGGCAGCAACTGGGCAGATAGGTTAGTTCTGGATCAAAGTCCGGCCACGGAAGAAGAAGCTTACCAAAATCAATTCTCTTCCATTTCAACCAGACGCTTTCGAAAACTCGGGCCTGGGAGTCGTAGTCCGTCACATCTGCGCCGACGAACAAGGCATTGTCCCCAAGCTCAACAGCAAGGGCATCTCCCTGCTGTTTATTCACATCGCTTATGCAAACTCTCCATCCTTTCGCAAGTAGATGCTTGGTAACGGCGAGGCCCATACCACTAGCTACCCCAGGTCAGCATCCAACCAAGAGTAGAAACCACTTCAAATTGAAGACGTACCAGCGCCCGTAATTATTGCAACTCTATTCTCAGTGGAAGCCATCACGAAATAGGTCTTGCAAGGTGCAATAGGTTTTAGAATTGCCTCCAAATTCCAAGCAGCCTTCAGTTTAGTTTATACATAAGATGGGTTCTCGGAGGCGGTATTCCACTTTCAATAAGCCACAACACCAATGGATTTAAATCAAACTTTGCATTCGTCAAGAATATACCATAGGCTTCAGAACCACTAGGAATTTCGAACATGATCATCCCCACTCCGAAACAGCTGCGACTAGCAGGATCAGCTGAGTTCGAGACTACCGCACTACGGGTAAAGTGGTTAACTCGCCACAATTCGACCCCACAGACCCCGAATTCGCGTCACCCGCCGCGCTATTCTGTAATCTTACCCATGATAGAAACAATTTCAAACTCATAAGCTGACCCATGATTGCAAAATATGAGTCGAATGCGAGTGCCGATGTACTATCCGGTCGTGGTCGTAGTTTTACCACGTCTTCCGGGAGGACATTGGCGGCATGGATTGAAATTCGGAGTTGGTTATGTGCAGTAGAATCTGTTCGCAGACAAAAAGCTATAAGTCTGAAGCTTGACTTTCCTACGAAAAGCCTCCTGGAAATCCATCAATCCTCAACACATCAATCCTCAACACCGGCACACCATGGCAGAACTCAAGCTCGTTCAGCCAAAAAATCGAGAACTGAATGGAGGAGATCTGCTGGCACAATGCCTCGTCCAACTTGGGGTAGAAGTCGCGTTTGGAATTCATGGCGGTCATCTCGACGCATTCTTCATGGGATGTTCGGATAACGGAATTCGACTAGTAGATACCAGACACGAGACGGTCGCAGTACAGGCGGCGGAAGGGTATTCCAAAATCAAAGGGGTTGTGGGAGTGGCTTTCGTGACATCCAACAGCGGGTAGGTACTTTAGCGCCTGTGGAAATCCAGACTGATGTTTTTCCAGCTTTGTAAATGGGCTCCCGGGATTGGCTTCTGCGCTCGCGGATCGAAGTTCGATCATGGTCATCACTTCCTCGCCGCCAATGGCAGATGCTGAGACGAATACAATTCAAGGGTTTATTGATCAGATTGCTGTTGCCAGACCTTTGACGAAGTATGCGCAGCGTGTTCCGCAGCCTGAAGAGATCCCGAGGTTTGTGGCAGCAGCATATAGAGCGGCGATTTCTGGAGCCCCAGGTGAGACTTCGGTTTCTCAGATGCGGCATGGAATGTGCTGATAGATTAGGACCGGTATTGCTTGATATTCCTTGTGATGTGCTATGGCGTATGTGCAACTCCGATTTCTGAGATTTCTGTACCGCAGACCGGGCTGGACTAACAAGAATCTAGGACCCGTGTATCAGAGCAGAATAGGTTGGGGTTCGATAACATCCCCCTTTCCAGTGCCTCCAGGACCATCTCCGAGGGCCACGACAGAGGTTGTCAGACTGTGGAAAGCAGCCAGCAAGCCCGTCGTGATCGTGGGCTCGGGCGGACGAACCCCGGAGGCAGCTATCCAACTTGCGAAACTTGTGAAAGCAACCAACACACCCCTCTTCCACGGCGCAAAATATCGGCAATGGAATATTGTTGACTCGGCATATGAAGGAGGATCGTCAAAGAATTTGGGTGCTATGGCAGCTACTGGAGCAGGGAGACCTGACTTTGTACTGCTGCTCGCTTGCAGACCTGGAATGTATCTCGGAGGCAGAGCTGGAATTATCATTCCGAAAGAAAGTTGCAAATTGATCCATGTCGATACGGATGGAACCGAGATTGGAAGAATGCTCCCGGTTGATTTGGGGATTGTGGCGGACTTAACAGAAACTCTGATCGCATTGAACGACGAAGTAGCGAAGAGTCCAGTCGAGGGTCCGAAGTCATGGCTCGATTCGGCAGTGGGTATACAGAAGACGTCCGAGGAGCGTTCACAGGCGGCAAAGGAGCCAGTGGAAATATCTCCGGGAAGAATGAATCCATATCACGCCGTGAAAAAGGTGTTCAGTTCTCTTGAGCCAGGTGCGATTGTGTGTTTCGACGGTGGCGAGTCAGCACTTTGGGGGAGCGATACCGTGGAATTTGCTAGGCCTCACATTACCCTGGGAGCATTAGGTTATCTTGTTCTTCTTGGAAATGGGTTTGGATACTCACTGGGAGCTGCAATAGCGGACCCTTCGAGACAGATTGTCAACATCCAAGGTGACGGATCAGCTGGCTTCCATATCTCTTCGCTTGATACATATGCCAGGTTCAAGCTCAACATCTTGACAGTTGTGGTGAACAATTACATATGGGCAATGTCGATACACGGGCAGGAACTGTTTTATGGTGAGGATGATCCTGTAAGGAATATCAGCCGATTGAGTTCCGATGCACAATATGATGTGGTAGCTAGAGGGTTCGGGGTGGCTGCAGCAAAGGTGGAGAGTATTGGGAAGGTGGAGGCAGCAGTCAAAGAACTGGCGCAGAAGAAGGGTCCAGGATTGATCAATCTGATTGTTGCAGAGACGCCAATCCATCCGGTGACGAGGATTTACATGAATGCAAATCCGGATCCGAACAAAATCAACATTCCGTATTATGCTCCTATACCAAGGCCATTCTATAAGGAATAGACTTAGCTTGTAACGTTAGATATGAGAATCAGATACTTATACCTAGGTTTGTTAATTTTCCGAAAAGTATCATTCTTTTCAATTTCATTAATCTCTACGCGGATCACTTCGGTTGTGGTCAAGAGGCCTCAGTATGATTCGCAAAATTCTCGATAAATAGCACTCTCCTTAGTCGATCTGTTATCACGGATAGATCATGCCACCAGAATGGGCAGTCATGGAAAACCTGGATACACCTAACCGTATTTGAGTACTTCATGACCAACCAACTTTACCAACCAAATTCGGGACCTTGGAGTCCAGCAAATGACATCCCACTTCGGACGAGACTACCTACATACATGGATTGCTTCTCAGCTTTAGGGAAGTTGCGGCGTGTGCAATCTTCTGTGAGTCTTCAGATGCCTTTAACGCTCGTTCTTGAAGTATGCGCGATGTTACCAGCAGAACTTGCCGTGCTTTTTCAAGTTCTTGGATCCGCGTTGCTTCTTCTTCGCGAAGGGCTTTCATCTCAGTCAGCAGTTCCGCATTCTCTCCTTTAATTCCCATCATCTCGATCTCCAGAGCCTCTCTTATAGCCAATTCTGCGTTAAATCTCTCACGCCATTCTTTAGCGCTAGGTTGAAAGGTAATTGTATTGCTGGAAGGATGTTCTCTACTCTTCTCTGGTGCATCGAAAGCCGTGCTTGTTGTAATGAGTCGCGTTTCTTGTTCGCAGTCTGCGGCGCCTTTTCCTAGCACAGCCTTGAAATGTACTCCTACTCCGTTGCACAGGTCGATATAGGCCCCAGTCGAGTGCTTGCTTAGTTGTTTATTGAACAATGCAGCCTTTCCAGCTGTTAAAATACTCCATTGATACAGGTCCTCTGGTTTTGTTATGAGCTTGACATCGGTTGGGAGCATAGCAAGCCCAAGTTGGGAGTCTAGCCAAATGACACAATTAGATATGGCTTATTATGTACTGAGAACACTCACGAATGTGACTGGCTAACTTCTCCCTGCACTCAGTTCGCCATTTGGCCCTTTCCTGGTTGCTGGTTCGAGGGCAATTCATTCTGAATCTGACTATATATTTCACTGCTGCTATAGCGCCATGTTATATTTACGTGGTCGTAGTGGTTTACTTACGCGTGGTGGCACCTTGCAGCAGAAAATTGTCGTAGTGGTTTACTTACGTGTGGTGGCACTTTGCAGCAGAAAATTGAGGTTTGATCGACGGCTGGTATCATCGGGTGGTGGCCTGCAGATCGCTGCTCTTTCAAATTGTGAGCCATTATTTCCGTCAACTTATTACCACTCTCACTCACGGGCATAGATGGCAACCGGACGTGGGATTTGAGCCACAATTGAATCCGCAACTGAGACGTATTCTTAGTTTCAGAGCGACGACGATTTACACCACGCCAACGTCGTCAATAGCTCTCCTCACAACATCGTCAGCCACAATTGGCAACCGCAACCGCAATTTGAGCAACACCTGTCAGTTGCGTTCGGTGAGGGGCCGCGCATCCAC